>JABFPB010005398.1:0-13386 GCA_022817645.1 Ceratoteleas bidentatus
AATACTTCCGTTGTGATAAATACCGTATTCAGCACTGTGGTTCTATACGCCCTCGGTTACCGCGTAGTCCCGCCCAGAGTGAGGGAAAAATTATTTTATTACAGTTCCTACTCAGTTCATTGACACTTTTCTTGTCTTACAAAATGGAATTGTAACTTATAGTAAAATACTAAATATTCACTCTGCCAGGGATTTGTTACATGACATTATTCTGTTACAAGTAAGATTGAAAATGTATTCACAGAAGGCCAAAGTATTGAAATTGATTTAAAACTATCAGTATTTCAAATTGAAAATCATTGAAAAGTCAGTCAATTATAGTTGACTGACTATATAGCGGGAAGAAGGAAAAACTATAGTTTTTTCTTCTTCTCGCAGATATTATAACAAACAATATTATGAAACCAGCATCTATAAGCTCAAATTAAATATCTCACAAATGAATGAAATAAGGAAAACAATGTATGAATTGCAGCTATATTTCCCGATAACGTAGAAAGTATAATTGGCACATGTTTCTATTTTTTATCTTCACAATTTTACTAGCAAAGTGTAACACTAATTGCTAATTGTGTTTCTAATATAAATTATTAATTTACATTGTGATTATAATACAATTTTTCATACATGTTGCTTGGATATGAAAATCACATTGATAAAATTGTTCTGTCTATTTTCTTATGTTTCAACCTAAATTGATATTTGGCAACTAATAAAATATAAACATTTAGTCATGGATGGGATTCAATAACTAAATGTTTTTTATACATTTATGCGTATTCTCTTTTTTTCAAAATATATTTCGGTATCTCGGTTACATTTACAGGCTAGACTTTTCTATCTTATCTTCTGAAGTAATTATTTACACATTTTATATCGCATCTCGACAGCTTGCATGAAATATAGTTTATCAGATTATCACATTTGATCTCAACCTCTATTGATTACTATATTCATTTACAAATACATTTCTGAAAAATTAACATTAATTGCATAACATACAAACGTTACAAATAATGCGAATGACGGTTGTTCGGAGCGAATAGCTGGTATTGAAAGGAAGGAGCATTCTTACATCAATAGTAAGGTTGACAGTTAAAGGGAGACGTTTGATTTGTTTTCATGTTTTGTGTAAACAAATTATTCTCGTGCAAAGTTTAAAATGAACTGAACCAACACGTTATGTTGTCAGATCTATACGATCTAATAACAATGAATGCTAGATTTGTAAACATTGGTAATTTCTAAAAATTCTCAGTTGATTAGATCTGGAACCATTTCTTTGTCTTTACCCAAAATGAGGTATATTTTATGGTTTTTTATTACCGCACTTGATCGAAAAACCACATATTAATGTTTACAGCGATATTTACTTATGTATTTTTTGCTGCTCTTGTCGTTCAAATGATTCGGTGCGATTACGTTTCTATGTTGCGAGATAATATCTGTTACACATTCCCAGTCTCCCGTGACTACTGAGCTATATTAACCTAAAGTGCCGCGTCATTTATACCGCGAGATCATTCGCACTATGAAGCGTGACCAGAGTCCATACTGAAATGCATCTATCTGTTTTTAAATTTAATTGTAATTGTTTCAATTGGACTGAACTGCCGAAACACGTTATATTTCGCATATTTTACTCTTTTAGAAATGTGTATTTGACCATTTTAAATTCAAATTTCGTTTTAACTATTTCACAAAAAGACAAGAAGTGATTCTTGTTAAGTAAAAATGGATATTTTTTCTCGAAAAAAATGATAATTTTAATGCATAACAAGTAAATATAATTATTTTTGAACATACGTTTTGAAAAATGTCGATAGTTGGTTCAAAATATTCGTATTTTCTTATATGAACTTTGTTGCTTTTCAATATGTATTTTTTTCAACACATTCTCATTAAAAAGGAGATTGTGCCGTAACCTCTTTAAATCAAATTGCTAAGGGAGCATCGCGATTTACCTCGAACGACTTGGAGCGATTTCGCGAATCGCCAAAAGCGGGAATAAAAGCACTTGTCACTCATTGGGTGAAACGCGCCCTTTTGCTCCAACGGCGGCGCGGGTGTTGGGATGCGCGCGCAACCTCGCGCGACCGTCTCGTGCAATAAAACTGTCTTGGGGTTGCCGGAAAAGGACGGCGGCGGCAACGCGGATGGCGCGCCGGCGAACCCGCCGGAGGAAAGCTCTCGCGCGAGGAGGCGCGAACTTGGCGAAAACCGGGGTGGGGATCGAGCGCGGTGCAATCGGCAAATTTCATTTAGTCGAATGTCAGCCGACAAGCCGCGTGACGCGTGACGCCAAATGCGAAGCACCATCGCGATTGTCCGCGCCCGATCTTCCGCTGGGACGAACCGCAATCGTTCTCGTTTCGGCATCTCCGGGGAGCAATAACAATCGTACTCTTAAAAATAAGCAGACTTCGAGGCTACTTATTTTTAAGCGAGTGTAACAGGTATTGAAATGAAAGTTCACTAGAAGAGTTAAAAGTTAACTTAAAGTTAAATGGAAAATCATATTCCTGAAAATTATAAATGTTAAGATGGTGTTGAGTGGAGAGAGCAAGTTTGAATCGAGCTTTTGGCGCTAAAAGTGATTGTTGTGAAATGTATTGTTAATTAAATAATAGTTTAGGGAATTGTTTGTCAAGTTCAAAATAGTTATGTAAACGTTTAATAATACTAATTGCGCATTGTAGTTTAGAGATGGAATTCGTTTCCGATGTCAAAATTCTAAGCGTAAAACGCTAATTTATCCAAATGTCATATTTAATATAGTTTTCGGTATATTTCATTAACTGTCGAATGAAAAATCGAACAACACCTTAAGAGGGGTTCCTAGCTTGTAACATCAACTTCAATATGATTGTCTACGTTTTTGTCCTGTGTTTCTGAAATAATTTGTGAAAACTAAGTATACAGTTCGAAAGATCGTTTATTTTAGAGTTGGAACATGTTTTTTGCAGACAAATATTATTTGCCAATAAACAATTTCGTTGTTTAGATTCTGTGACAACACCTGTTGGCTTACACTCTCAGAAATGTTCTAAAATTTCAGTCACTTTTAAGTTACCCTTGTCACTAAAATTTCAGAAGCAAGTAACCTACAATCAATTTAATGCACAAATGACTGAAATTTAAGTTAAATATGCCTTAACCCTTAACTCTGGAACCTAAAAAAATCACGTATCCCTAGAATGTGGGTCTGTGAGACCGCTATGCCGTATTAAGCAATAATTTATCAAGAAATGTCGTGAAATTATAATCAAATATGTTTTGAACATTAAAAATCACTGTGTAACAAACATTTTTATAATTATTTATTATAAAAATGCTTAGTATAGACCTCTCTTTCTTATCAACGCGTTTTTGAGGTGATAAGAATTGTAAAGAAAATATAATTTGTTTATAGAACTATAATGTATACTGACACACTGAGAAAAATCTAGGAGTAAAAGAAGGTGCTTCAACTCTACCCTTCAATTTGAACTTTACTTTACGTGATCCTAAAGCAACTCCAATTTTTATTTATTCTGAGGTAGGATCAACTTCAGTTTAGAGTTGTTTCAACTCCCTTTTAGAGCTGGTTTAACTTCTTTATGGAGTTGTACCATTTTCAACTGAAAAAAGGAGTTGAATCTACCCCAATCTACCCAAATTTCTTTCAGACTGAAAAAAATATTCTGCACTCTTAAAAATATCATATTGTCACAAACAAATTGATTCTGTCAGAGCATGATGCTGTTTGTGACAACCAGAATTCATTCTCTCACATAAATCCTTCTGTGACAGTATGAATCTTGCTGTAACAAGATAAGTTTCGATATTTTTAAGAGGGTGAATGTGTACAACTCGATATAAGAGTTAAAAGGTGTTATAAAGTCGCTTTTATTCCAATTCTGAGCTGCTTTAAGTACATTTGAGATCAATCAGCTTAGAACTAGAGTTAAACTCATCTGTCGAGTTAATCGAACTTGAAATGAAATGAAAAAGGTTACAGCTCGATTTTCTAATTGAAATAACTCGATTTAAATTATCAACACCCCACAAAACACATTATCAACACCCCACCTCCATTGTAACAGACTTTCTGTTTCACCTTAAGTAATCAATATTCAATGCTAGATTTCGACCCTTGACGGTCCTCACGTGACAGACCGCTAAGTGACAGTTTCCTTCCGTTAAAAACGGCCAGTTACTCTCAGTGGGCACTTTTTCCTACACTCTGACATGTAACCTGATGTAACTGTAACTAATATCGAGTGAAGATTTCACTGCCGGTTGGCTGCGTATTTTGCACTGTGCAATAGCGGCGTTCGGGATGAGTCTGGGTGGCGCGTGTGTTTGCGACGAATCGGCGGGACTTATGTAAGTGGAGGAAGAATAGGAGCGTGGATCTGACTGGCGAGTTGACGTAGGGGCGGAGGGGGTCAGGTGGGCGAAGCACTTAAAACGAAACGAGAGCGGCGCAGTGTTTTGGCAGACGTCGCTGCGCGCGATTTTCGATTTCGCCCCCCTGCTCCGAGCATCCTATAACGAGGACGACGATCCCACGTCTATCTTCGCGTGGTCGTTGTCTTTATTTCCACTCGCGCGGGAGAGTTACGCTTCGAGATCGGGGTGCTGCTTTTTCTCTGTTCGCCTGTTCCCTGAGAAAAATCGCGCGATCGATTGTGTAATTCATTGTTGCATTAGGCCTCGTTTGTCATTTATGCCCAGCACCACTGGACGCGATTGATTGCAGTGTAAGTGCTGATTGTATAATGATTCGGTGTGCTGCTCGAGTTGACGTTGGCTGTCACGCGGCGACACATCGACGTGCCGTTTTAATATAAGTGTTTCGCGGCACTATACGTTGATCTGTATCATGCGATTCCTCATTGGCTTTATTTCGAGAAGTACTCTGACGGTCTTTGCTTTTCGAAGAAAGATACTCGAGCTTTCACATTTTTACACGAAATTCACTCGATTAAGTGACGATCGAACTTGGAGTGCACACTGAGAATAATCGGCGGAGTCCGAACAACTCCGTATAGGAGCTGAAAGAGTGTAAACAGTTTTTTTAACTCTAAATTGCAGTTCAAAGAGGATAAAGAGTTGTTTCAACTCCATTTCGAGTTATTTTTGGGTAAAATCAACTCCATTTTGGAGTTGTTTTAGGGTGATACAATCACGAAGGGCATATTTTTAAGGCTCTTTTATTTCAATATATTAAATTAAAATTATACTGATTTGTTTAAGTAAACGTAAAACATTCTTTTCACGTTTAAAAAATAACACTATATAAATTGATATTAAAAATATGTATTAACCGCCTGCAACATAATCATGACATATTACTGAACGTAGGTGTCATATGGTGCAAAATCATTTATATTTTTACTTTATTATCTTCATAATTGAGCTAAAATCATATCCAGTTTGTAAACATTTCCTAAATATTTTTCATGTGTAAATCCACATTTATTTTTCGGTAACTTTGACAAGTTATATCTCATTCTAGCGATACGATTTCGGTCATATTCGAGAAATGAAACCTATTAATATATCATATTAATATCTATTTTTCTAGATATTCTAGCTCTCTTTTGGTCTAGGTTTAACTTTCGTATCATTTTCCTTTAAAAAAAAGAGTTGAATCTACTTTCATTTTTCTCAGAGCAATCAAAAAGCACTTGAAAGTTTCAAGTCAAGTGAAGATGCACAGCGGAGAAAATAAAAATAACCAGTTTCCGTTGTCTCAAAACATAAGCTTATGCTGTAAACGACTTTATATTTAGCGCGCGTCGTTGAACAAGTTCGGCGAACACTGTGAACTTGTCGAGCTTGTTTCAAATGTTCAATGAGTTAAGACATTAACAAGATAACGTCCTATTATTTATGTTTGTCGAGAGTGCATTTGATATATTTCAAAGTTGTAAAATAGTACCGAACGTTATCGGAACGGAAGATATTGTGCTTTGAAGATAGACGATCGTAGAACAGACTAGGATTTGCATAATTGGTATAAGCATTTGTTTATGAATGCATGATTTATGGTACAGAAGGACTGTATAAATGTAGGCAAAAACAATTATTTATGAAATTATTTATATTGGAAAGGAACGTGTGTTTGTTGAAAAAACAAGTTTATTATTTGATGATATTGAAACTTCACCAGTGTCTCTTTCAGTAATAATATATTTGGAATCGTTTTTGACGTCTTTTGCAATGTCTTATAAAAATATAGTTATTTTCGTAATATCCAATAACTGTTTCCTACAATCTATTTTTAATAATAGAATCGACGTCTTACAAGATGATAAATGGAATTTAATAAAATAATCAACTCGTTCTCTTCAATCCCAAAAAACACGACAGTTTAAATACTTTAATTCTGATTCTGTGAGAAAACATTAAAACATGCAAACTGCATTCCAAGTTGAATCAACTCAATCCTCCATTACGTCATCCAAATGTAATACATCTCGAAATCAGTCCAATATAAATCAACCACATGCGAACAACTACAGCTTGTAGTTGTTCGCATTAAACTACGAAGCGGTCGTTATTCGCAAAGTAATAATTTTTGGAGGCTGCGAGTTTTCGGATTTGAAAGACAGGATGCGCATGCGCGTATCGGAAAACGCAGGTTCGCTCCCCGATGACCCAGTTATATAACGCAGGACCTTCGTCCTGCGGGCTTTTACTTTCATCCGATCGATTTCCTCCGCGGAAGTGCTCTCAATGGCAAGTTTCGAATAGACAAAACCGCCGCGACGCGAAGAGCGAAGAATACGCGCGATTAGCTAATAAAATTATGCTAACGTGATTAGCGGCATGCGTCATCTGATCGCAGATTGCCATAGGGGCGATAATTTCAGCGATTTTCGAGTTTTTCTTTTCTTTTTCCTCGCTAAGACGTCGTTTCCTCGAACCGATTAGAGATCGAGCTTAACATTTGCGATTACCATTTCAATGTTCGCTCATGTATTTAAATGATACTTGATCTTGACAGTAGGTCTACAGAAAAAAAGATTTACCTATTGCCAATGAATAAATTATTTCAGAAAGTTATTACCTGTAAGTAAATGACCTCATTTAAAGTAACTACACGGGGAATTGTGTTACTGCGATCTAACGATTTGGTTGAATCAATTTAGTGGTGACAACCAAACATTTGGTTGGAGCAACCAAATGTTTTAGATAGGTCTGGTCGGGTTGATCAGGCATTGCTGTTGTCGACAACAGATTTGGTTGTCAATTTTTTTTGGTTGTCAATTTGGTTCCTACGACCAAAACTTGATTACCAAAATATTTAATTGCTAGAACCAAATCATTTGATTGGCTAAAAATTAACCAATTTTTTGGTTATGACAACAAAAATTCTGTTGCCATAACCAAACATTTTTCTCCGTGTACATGTTGTGCTAAATGTAAATACTTTATTTGAACAATCTTAGTCTTTATTCATTTTAAGTAAAAAAAATTATTTACTACAAATAATTTACTCATATAGCGCAAATACAAATAACTTTTTTATTTAATGCAAATAAGTTTTTGGATCTACTAAATAATTGTTCTGATTGTAGAGAGGTTCCCTGTTGTTACTTTGATCCTATAAACAACTTGAACAATCACTTTAAGACAAATAAAGTTGCAGATCCAATAAAATTAATGTTGCACATGTTTACTTCTAATTCAATCATCTAAATGCACATTCAAGAAAATCAAGTCGTTCGGTCGAATGATGACGGCAAGAGTGAGACCGAAATCAGTATTTTCTTTGTCAATTACTGTCAATCTCCTATAATAAAATAACTTCTATTTATTAGTATACACTTTACCTTTATCTTTCAATGATATCGAGATAATATGCGAAAATATGCGAAAAACAATAGTTACTTGTGAAAAAACACGTATTTCCCATCTTTAATATTATTTGTTTATACGTAAAAATAATAATCATTTTTGTAAGTTAATATTAATTTTAACGCATGTCTCACATTTTTTTAATTTGCTATATTATTGGAATGATACATTATTTTTAGGCGATTTCGTCAGGACAAGTTCTTCTTGATATCATTCACATATTTTTTAACGTTAAGTAGTATAAACAAATGAAATTTTAACCAATTTAATGAAATTGGTTAAAATGGGTTTTTTATAAGCTTGCAAGTATAATTATTTATTTAAACTTGATGTGCATTTATGTCGGATTTCTTAATTAAATTTTGTTATATACAAATTTGTGCTGTAACTTCTCTTCATTTTTTATTCTATCGGTGTTCTATATCATAAATTTTAGTTTGGTATTTTATTCAGAAATCTTAATTGAATTGCGTTTAAATAAATTGTGCTTAAAATAATGAAATTTTGTTGTTCATTTATCTCATCGTTAAACCTTTGACTTTTCATTACTTAATTTCTCGGGAATTAGACGGTAAAAGCCGTGAAAATTTCAGCAAAGAAACTTAATCAACGTTTACTTTTACATACATTTCAACTCTTAATTTTTATTTTAACTTTTTGTTTTAACGTCCTTAATTTTTGTAGTTGACATGAGACAATGCAAGCCATATTCGGTTAGAATATTGAGAGGAGAGAAATTAAGCTCGTTGATGCGCTTGTAATCGATAGCCGTAAAAAGATAACGCAGAGAAAAAGTGTGATCGTAAGAATGCGATCATTGAGCGTTGCATTGGCTACACCAGGTGTAACGGGTATTGGTAATTGAGCGAGCGAGCTTGCACCACGTGTTTGCTCGAATATTTTCTTGCGCAAGAGAAACTGCGACCAACTACATAATCACTCGGCCGTCACTCTATTTTTAAGCCCGCAACGTATTTAACCCGGTCTAACCTCCGTCATTGACCAGTAGCAATAAACAAGCCCAACGTCAATTTCATCCACTATCACTAGCGCATTCACAGAAATGCATATCTTGAATATCGCTTTGCATTCCTGTATGGCCGCTTACGCCACGCGAAATAACAATTGTCAAGAGCTTCCCGTACATTCACAACTAGCGTGATTCAGTGTCAGCAAAGCTTTTTTTTCTTTTAAAAGAATGATTCTGTGATTCAATTATTTCAGCTCGTTCATTTCCCCCGTAGAAATGAAATGTCTGCATGATTTCTCTCTGAATATCACTGAAAATCTCTGTTTGTTTGGGTAAAAACTCTGACAATTTTTTAGAGCGTTTCAGAGTTGTTAAGAATTTGAAGGGAGATATTTGTTATAAACTGAAAAGCTCTCAAAATTTGGACCAATTTTTCAATGATTTTCAGATCATTTTTCAGACTTTTCAGAGATCTTATTTCTTTTATGGTTCAAACAGAATTACTTTATTTCTTTGCGATGGAAAACATATGCAGGGATACATTGAAAGTCAAAAAAATTCGTATTGTTCAACGTAATATTTGTTTACTTTATGCCGAAACTACTTTACCGACATTTATATAGATACTTATACAGACACTCTGAAATACTAATATTCTGTTTTGTACCGCTGGTAAAAAATAGAATATTTTTGGTAAAATCTGTAATTGTTGTAAAAATAATATATTTAATATGACCTAAAGGTTTATCTATAATCTATAATAATGTGATAATGTTTTTATACGCATATTTATTAGGTAATTCAGACTTGTCAATTGTTCTTGTAAACGTCATTTTTGCATTAGTTTTATAATTTTATGAACATTGAATAATTATTTTATTCGCTTCAATGCATAACGTATTCAACGTAGTCCGCAAAATAGAGTTTCTTTTTCATTACAACGCACTTACTGGCTAGAATATTCAATGAAATCAATGATAAATGCGCATGCTGGGCATCAAGTCTCGATTAGTCTTCATTTCAAATTAGCCCTATTACTGTAAATGATTCGTATTTGTGTACGATACATAGTGGCGAAGAATCTCCGTTATTCGCTTATGAATCGTAATGGTCCTAAAAAGTATGATTCGAATTTTAATTAAATAAACCATTACTTTAAATTGGTCTATCGTGAAAATCAATCCACTGATAATTTGATGAAGTTTAGTTATGAACTCTTTAAGCAATGCGCATACTTTGCCGAAATCTAAAGAAAATTGACTGTCTGGAAGCTGAGATATTTAATATCAAAGTTGCACAAAAATATATGGATAGGAAACTAGTACGTAAACGGTACATTTCGTGTAATAACATTTTTGTTTGCCGAGTAGATTTTAATGAGAAACTAACAGAATGTGCTTTAGATTACAACTAATGACTGGCAAAAGTTTGAAGATGCTTTACTACATCGTTTGCCAGAAATAAAAAAATTGTATGTATTTATCT
Organism: Ceratoteleas bidentatus; assembly: GCA_022817645.1. Taxonomy (NCBI): domain Eukaryota; kingdom Metazoa; phylum Arthropoda; class Insecta; order Hymenoptera; family Scelionidae; genus Ceratoteleas; species Ceratoteleas bidentatus. The sequence goes on from JABFPB010005398.1 coordinate 10,307, forward strand.
CTCTATACATAGATAAACTAACAATGTAATTGATAAAATTTCCATGCCAAATGTCTCGAATTTTAAGAAGTGAATGTTGAAGAAAAATTGTGTAGTTAGCGAGACGAAAAGATTCATAACAAAATTGCCTAAAAATACATTATTTTTCAAATAATAAACAAATTATACACTTGGTCCCCTAAATCGGAGTAGGGGCAACTCCGAAATGGAGCTTCATAAACTCTGATTCGGAGTTACCCAAACTCCGGCGGTAGTGATTTATTTTCCAATACTGTCGGAGATGGCCAAACTTTTTTCTCAGAGTATCGTGAAAATCAGTCCCCAGCGAATTTGATGAAACTTTACTTATGAATTCTTTAAGCAATTACGCATATTTTGCGCAAATCTAAAGAAGATTGACTGTCTGGAAGCTGAGGTATTTAATATCAAAGTTTTGCACAAAAATAGGAGGTACAGGAAACTATTACCCAAACCGTACATTTTGTGTAATAACTTTTGTTTTACGAATAGATTTTAATGATGAAATAACGAAAATTTTAATAATGAAAAACTAATAGAATTTACTTTATTTCCAACGAATAACTGGTAAAAGTTTGAAGATGGTTAACTACATCGTTTACGAGAAATTGAAAATTGTATGCATTTATCCCTCTATACATAGGTATACTAACAATGTAATTGATAAAATGTCCCTGCCAAATATCTCGAAATTCAAGAAATGAATGTTGAAAAAAAATTTGCAATTAGCGAGACGAAAAAATTCTCAATAAAATTGCCTTAAAATACATTATTATTCAAATAATAAGCAAATTATTTACTTGGCCCCCTAAATATACGGCCCTAAACAATAGAAGTATCTTAAGTATCGTGAAACTGCATTAAAACTAAGCGTCTGATTTCTTCATTTTCCAGTGGAATCGAGTGCGAAGATGAAGTTTACAGCACTCGTCAGCTGGAAGCCAGAGAGACGGCTTATATAAAGCCGGCCAACAATTTGGAACGTGTGCCATCAGACAAGATCACTCTGTCGAACCAACCGGTCCTATCAACGGTCATTCCGGAAGTGGAAAGCGTCACTGCCTCACCATTCCGTTTCCGTGACAAAAAGCAGGAACCGAAAATTGCACTGCCCAAGCTTCAAACCGTTCTTCTAGAACATAGCCTGACTACTCAGGATAGTGTCAAGACGGAGCAGTGTACGCCGAAATGCTTGAACACACTCAATGATAACCATGGGCCAAAGGTAATTTCTTCATATAATCGACCTCGAACAGAAAACGACCATAAAAACTATCTTAAAACCGTCTCTATCCTAAAACGAATTGGAATTGTTAAAGAAAAATGAAAGATCATTTGCATCGAGAAAATGTTCTACAACAAAATTCTATAAGTTCAATAAATTTTAACACTACTTATAATAATTGGTATACCTTCAGAGAAAGTCCTAGATGACACAGTAAATTTTCATAGGAACGAAAAGTAAAATGTAGTGTATCATCTGGGAAAAGTTGTTTTAATTTATACTACTTCTGTCCTGAGTGCTAATTTGTATCCTAAAATTAACTGGGATGTTTTTCAAATATGAGAATTATTCTGAGATTGAGCAACAGGTTTCAGAAAAATCCGACTTTTACATAAATCGAAAATTTACTGTGACCTTTTTCCAGACCAACAAAGTCATTGGCATTGGTTGCAACGATAGGGTGAGCCCAGATCCACCGGAATGCATTGAAAACAGTGTAGGCAGTTCGCAAAGCTGCTTCGGTGCTGGTCTGCTCGATCAGGATCTGTCGCTTCAGTCGGACTTCGACATCACGCCTCCGGCTGAGACAAACACCGCAAGCATTTTCGCTCCTCGCACAGAGGACATGAACAAAGGTTTCTTAACCTTCAGTGAAGATCAGCCAGGGCTCACCAGTGAGTATATCTTTGGATTACCATAGCAATTAGTCAAGATCCATTATGCCATTACACGATTTAAATTCCCTAAATTTCAATAAGTGAATATTCATTTACTGAAATTTAAACCGTTCAATATTGCGTGAAAAATAGAAACATGTGTTTCTAATGCAATTTCAGTCAACATTAACCAAACCATGATTACTACGTTCACCTTTGTTTCAGTGCTAAAAGACGAACCTGAGGATCTGACTCACTTGGCGCCAACTGCTGGCGATGTATGCGTACCTTTGGAGGATACTCCTTTCCTCACTGACATGCTCGACGAGTTCATTCTTGGCAACGAAACGATTTGCCCACTTTTGAGCCCCGACATTCCGTCAGAAGTTTCCGTGACATCAGACGATCTCACCGACTCTATTATCAAGAACACCACTTCCACTGTGAACGTTATTTCGCCGACGCCAAACAAGATGGTGCCCTCACTGTCCGATTCTCTGCCGGACTATGAGACTAAAGATCCGTTTATGTACCGAGACTCCAGCAGTCTGTCCAGTACTGACATCAACTCGCCTGCCTTCAGCAAAGTAATTCCGAGTCGTTCTTATGACCTTTAGTGATTAATTTTTCGATAGTTTATCAACACATTGCGAAGAGTATAACGAAAATCTGTCTCAATTACTGAAGTTACAAGTATTAAAGTAGGACAATGTACTACAACAATCTGTTGAACCATTTTTACTATTCTAAATTTCCAAAGTTGATCAGCAAGGTGGAAGAAAAATGGTTAAAAATTGGCCAAGTTGTGACTAATTAAAGTTTAGAAATTGTAAAAAGTTTTCTCTTAACATATTTCTTTTTATTTTTTCTTTAACATTTGTTTCATCAATTTGTTTCATTAAATTTGTTTATTAAATTTTGAATCCTTCAATTTCAAGTTTTAACTTTAATACAGATGAGCTTGTTATTAAATAGCTAGAGTTATTAAATAAACTACATTATATTTGTGAAAATCGATTTTTCCTATCTATTTCCACAGATCTACACATCTTAAGCTGTTGTCTCAAGAGCATGTTTGAAACGGCGGTTTGGCGTAAAAGCGATTTTTCGTTAATTAAACAAAAATTAACGATCAAATGTTATTTTACTGACCATAGCGAGATTCTGTGTGAAAATCCACG
>JABFPB010005399.1:0-13381 GCA_022817645.1 Ceratoteleas bidentatus
CCGCGCCCACGTCGCAAAACCTCGTGGCCGCGTTTCACCGCGCCGACCCGGTGGCCACCACCAGGCCATTCGCCGCCTTTTGACCGCCAGAGTCGCGACTTCCGCGAACCCGCAAATAATTGGAAATAAATTTGATAAAACGGAAGTTCGGTTGTTTCGGTTTTTGTGTCTTCCCCCTTTCTCGTCCAGTTGATCCAGCAACACCATCAGCAAACATTATTTGGCGATCCTGCCAGGATCAACATCCACCTGGGGACCACATGAAACAACAAAGACGGCACCAGACAGTTCGCGGCCCCCCTTTCCCGTGCGCCGAACCCACGGGTCGCAGGTAAGGTCTACGCGCGCGAGACCCGCGCCCTCACTCGAGCCCCGTGCCCACGGGCGGCTCTCGTTCCCTAACTCACGCGTCCCACGCGTAGCAGGGCCCATCGCACCTCTCGTCCGGGTCCCCGCCACAGACATTATTGTGCGGTTGTCCTCAAATGCTACATGGCTCGAACGGCCACGCAGCACGCCACGCGACAGATTCATCACTCGCAAGTCGCATTCAGTTCGACTTGCTCGCGGCGCAGCTCGTTCGGATCGCGCGCTACCGGCACGGCAAGCGCTCGCGCCACGAATTTGGCTCGGCCCCCGCGCATCGCAGCTCGCCCGGACCGCGCATCGCAGCTCGCCCGGACCGCACATCCGCTGTTCGTCAAGCCCGTACGCCTTGCAGCCACGCAACGCACGGCAAGCGCTCACGCCTCGCAGCTCGCCATGCATACGCGACCTGCTGATCGGTGAGTCTGCGCGCCACGCAACTGGAGTAGCTCGCACATCTTGCAGCTCGTCAAGCCATTGCATTGCTGAGCGCCGCCATCCCGCGCAACAGCTCAAGGACAGCGCATAGTCGAACGCAGAAGCGGTCGACAATTCCCCACTACTCCAGCCAGCGCGTGCATGTCGCAATCGAATGAGGAGAAGTCCTTCTCAGACTTCGACCTTGACGAGACCGATCCTGAGATAAACCCCTCAACTATAGGGACAGTCAACCAACCGACTTCTCATCAGGACTGCGGCCAGCGGAGTTCCACGGGAACGATCATCTTGTCCGACTCGAACCCTCCTACGCCAACGGACAGTCCGCACTCCGTCGCCACCCCTTATCACTCGTTGCAGTCCGACAAATCCTGCGACATGCCAAAGGATTTTGAATCCCTCCAGCTGGAGGTCATGGACCTGATAGAACAGCAAGAAAGGAGTTTTGCGTCAGTCGAGCGCGCGTACAGGGCGTTTCGCGTGCAGGACTCTACTACTGCTGCCAAGATCAAGGTCCGCCAAGGTTACATGCAAGGGATCTGGAACCGGTGTGTCACGACAGACGCACTGCTCCACCAAACTGCCAACACTCGAGAGCTGCGAAATGTCCCTTACTTCAAGGAGGCCCTTTTTGCTACCAAGGAAGAGGCTTTCCTGAGCATGCTGGAGGACATGGAGGAACTCATCAGTTTGAAGACGAACGTGACTGCAGAAACGTTACCACGCAACCCTGGGCTTCATGACGACGCCGCTCCGGATCCTCAACGTCGCATCCAGTTACCCCCGATGAAGCTACCCACCTTCAGCGGCAGCTTCCACGACTGGACCACCTTCCACGATTACTTCGACACTTTGTTAATCCAAGATAAGTCCTTTAATAATTTACAACGAATGCACTATCTCAAATCGTGCGTTGAAGGCGAGGCCGCTTCTGTAGTAAAAAACATGCCCGTTACTGCAGACAATTTTGAGCCTGCATGGGCTGCATTGAAAAAGCGATACGACAATAAGCGCAAATTAATCCACTTATATCTTAATGAAATCTTCTCAATAAATTCACTCACTCAAGAATCCGCGAAGGATTTGCGCTTATTGTTGGACGCGGTAACTGATGCCATCAACGCACTTGCCAACCTTGGCCGACCCACCGACCAATGGGACGATATTCTCGTATTTAGCATAACCCAGCGATTGGACAAGGCAACCAGGAAGGCCTGGGAGCTCTCACTCCAAGACCGCATCGACTATCCCTCATTCGACGAAATTACCATTTTTCTAAATACGCGCATTCAAGCCCTCGAGTCGATCGCGGCTCAAAATCCCGCTAATGAAAACAAAGGTCGGAGTAAGGGCGCCCCAGCCGGAGGTCAACTAAAGATCAAAACATATCATGTAAATTCTAAGTCGGTCAAATGCGCGATCTGCTCAGCCGAGCACTGTGTACAAATGCAACATTTTGCTCAACACACCGGTGGCAGATCGTTATGCCCTGATTCGTCAACACCACTTGTGTTCTAACTGTTTGAGTGGTGGCCATATGTACAATAACTGCGGCAGTAAGCATACCTGTGCTCAATGCAAGAAGCGCCACCACTCACTCCTACATAATCCCAACGGCAATCGACGCGAAACCAACATCCAGCCAAACCGGGTTGAACAGAATACGCTCGAAGTCTCGACCTCAGTCGAAGCCAACCAGCCGGCTACGGTCATTTCTAATCTCGCGTCAAATATATCGCCGTCTCAAGTTCTGCTCGCTACAGCCTGGGTGGTGGTTTCATGCTCGCCTGGCCGATCTATCAGAGTTCGCGCACTCTTAGACCAAGGTTCCACGAGCACATTCATCACTACTGAACTCGCGCATGCACTTGGCGCTACGTTGCACCGGGCTAGCGCCACGCTAACCGGAATTGGCAATCACACGGTAGGTCAGCTTGATAGTATAACGCCCATCGTTATCGCGCCGCGTGACGGCGGTGAGCCACGCGTATCGACGGATGCTACGTGTTGAAATCACTCAGTTCCTACGCCCCGCAAGTCGATCGCCCGGTTGACGACTGGCCTCATCTGAAGGATTTAGAGCTCGCCGATGAAGACCCCGCGTCCGCGAAACCCATTCACCTCCTGATAGGTGCGGATCTGTACGCTTATTTATTGCGCGATGGACTACGTCGCGGTAGTCCCGGTCAACCAGTTGCGCAAAACACCGTTTTTGGGTGGATACTGTCTGGGGGTACGGTGCCATCGAATACTTCACGTTCTCCACAAGTACGTACGTTGCATTGCCAGGCAGTGCCCTCACTTGACGTCACGCTCAAGCAATTTTGGGAGGTCGAAGAGCCGCATATTCCGACCGTGCAATCCCCAGAAGACGTGCTCTGCAATGAGCATTTCGCGAAAACACACTTTCGTAGCCCTGACGGGAGATATGTTGTACGTATTCCTTTCAAAACCGGCCCTCCTGTATCTATTGGCGAATCGCGCGTTAGAGCAGAACATCTTCTGCTGAATTTAGAGCGCCGGTTATCTCGAAGCCCGTCAGAACGCGCCCTTTACACAGAGTTCATGCGCGAATATGAGGCCTTGGGTCACATGCGCCGTGTCCCTGCAGATCATAATCCCGATTACCGCCCTGTTTACCTCCCCCATCACCCAGTCGTCAAGGCCACGAGCGCCACAACCAAATTACGCGTGGTGTTTAACGCCTCATCCAAAACGACCAATCGCACCTCCCTCAATGACCATCACCTCGTCGGACCCAAACTCCAGCAGGATCTGGGTCTCTTATTAACTCGCTGGCGTACGCACCGATACGTCTATACAGCCGACATCGAAAAGATGTATCGGCAAATCTGGGTAGATGAGAGAGATGTCGACTACCAACGCATCCTATGGAGACATGACGCCACTGCTCCTATCGAAAGTTACCAACTTTTGACCATCACATACGGCACTGCTAGCACTCCATTCCTCGCGCAGCGCGTCCTGCAGCAGTTAGTCGAAGATGAAGGTCATGATTTCCCACTCGCGGCTCCGATAGCGCGCAAAGATTTCTATGTCGACGACTGCCTTTTTGGTGCAGATGACCGAGTTCTGATACGCCAAATTAGGGATCAATTAGTTGCGCTAATGCGCCGTGGCGGCTTCGAACTTCGCAAATGGGCCAGTAACTAACGTTTCGCTCCTGAAGGACATCAGTCCAGATAATCATGGCCTCGCGTGCGATAAGCTTTTACAGTCAGACGATGGGTTGAAGATCTTGGGTATTCACTGGTCGCCTGCTTCGGACGTGTACCGCTTTTCTTTCGCGCCAGTTGACATGCCCACAGTGACCAAACGCAGCGTTCTCTCTGCTATAGCCCGCTTATTTGACCCGCTGGGTTGGATTTCCCCTGTTGTTATAGTAGCCAAGCAATTCATGCAGTCTTTGTGGAAGACCGATCTGACATGGGACTCACTACTGCCCACCACTTTAGCACAGGAATGGATAGAGTATTATGCATCATTGAAACATCTCAATGGACTATCTATCCCACGATGGACTGGGCAAGGCCCTCATATTATCCATATGTCGCTGCACGGATTTTCCGATGCATCAATGACGGCGTACGGTGTTGTTGTTTATCTGCGCACCGAGTCTCATACCGGCGAAGTCTCAGTCTCTCTTCTTATGAGCAAGACACGCGTTGCCCCCATAAACACCGAATCCATACCCCGACTCGAATTATGCGCTGCTGCTCTGCTCGTTCCCGTGCTCGAAAGCCTTCGCACACTTCCAGAATACGCGCAGATTTCCTGTTACTGCTGGACTGATGCGACCATAGTCTTGCACTGGCTTAATCAACACGCCAGCACGTGGAAAACATTCATTGCAAATCGCGTGTCTCTCATTCATCGCAAATTACCGGACGTCGAGTGGCGTCATGTGAGCAGCGGTGACAATCCCGCTGATTTGGCTTCACGAGGATCCACCGCTGAATCCTTGGCGGAAAATTCCCTTTGGTGGCACGGACCCAATTGGCTTATGAGTCCCAGCGAATCATGGCCTTGCACAACTCCCCCGCTGCCTGATGCGGTCCCATTAGAGAAAAAGGTCATCGCACATGTCCTCCAAACCGCGCCGGCGGTCGACCTAGCTATCTCCGAGCGTTTCTCATCATGGAACGTTCTCCTCCGAACAAGCGCGCGAATCTTTCGCTTGAACCCAAGATCTGAATTTCATTCGCAACGCAAGTCGAACACGGTGTCCGTAGCAGAAGTTAGCGCCAGCGCCGCTCGGTGGTTGAGGGCACTGCAGGCAATGCGATTTTCTCGCGAATTGGCAAACTTGACTATTCGGGAGCCGGTGCCAATGCGTAGTCCCCTTGCGTCGCTCAACGTGTTTCTCGACGACGCGGGGCTCATCCGCGTTGGAGGCCGACTTCAGCACGCGCCGATATCCCCAGCCAGTAGACATCCAATCGTGTTGCGCAATCATCATATCGCGAAATTACTGATTCGCCACGCACACGAAAGGTGCTTGCACGGCGGACTCTCGTTGACTCTCCAAACACTCCGCGACGAGCACTGGATCCTTCAGGCGAAAAAATTGATCAAGTCGGTTATAAATCATTGCATGCCGTGCGCGCGTATTCGAGCATCCGTCGCGACGCAGCTCATGGGACAGCTACCGTCTGCGCGCGTCACTCCGACAATGCGTCCATTTGTTCATGTTGGCCTGGACTACGCGGGTCCAATGCGCATCCGCATGGCCGGCGGCCGAGGCGACCATGCGAGACCTGCTTACATCGCCGTATTTGTTTGTATGGCATCGAAGGCGATCCATCTCGAAATCGTCAACGGGTACACCACTGAAGCACTGCTCGCTGCTCTGAAACGATTCTCCGCGCGCCGTGGTCTTCCGCACACTGTATACAGTGATAACGGCACGAATTTCCGTGGTGCGGACCGAGAACTTGCGCAGGCATACCGTGATGCTATCTCCGATGAAACGTTTCGTAATCGACTGACCGCGGACCAAATTAGATGGTCATTCATTCCTCCGGCGACGCCTCATTTTGGGGGACTCTGGGAGGCCGGCGTCAAAAGCGTTAAGCACCACCTGAAACGCGTGCTTGGCGCTCGCACTCCCACCTACGAGGAATTCGCGACGCTATTGTGTGAAATCGAGGCTTGCCTCAATTCGCGTCCGCTCGGTCCGCTGACAGAGTCTCCCGAGGACTTAGATGTATTGACCCCAGGACACCTCCTGATCGGAGGCCCCCTGGTTGCCATTCCTCAACCTTCGATACTTGATTTGTCGACAGCGCGACTGTCTAGATGGCGAGACCAGCGACAAATGCTGGAGAGATTTTGGAAGATCTGGGCGGACGACTACGTTCGGTCCCTCCAGCATCGGTCTAAATGGAGATTTGCGGCTGCCCCTATTTGCGAGGGGCAACTTGTGTTACTGCGAAGCTCAAATCTCCCCCCGACCAGGTGGAGCTTGGCACGTGTGATACGGTGTCATCCGGGAGAAGACGGGTTGCCGCGCATGGTGACCGTCAAATCCGCAGATGGAGAATATCTGCGACCTATTTCCAAAATCGCGCTCCTCCCGGAGGAGCTCGAGAATGGAGATGATACGTAAACACGCTCCGGGGTGCACTGCGTCCGGGTTCAGAAGCGTTAGTTTATAAGATTGTTGTAAGTTTATAATAGCGTACATAGTAAATGAGATATGCGTATTTGCGTTTGCGGCCGTGTCGTCGCAACGGCGGGCGGTATGTTTATTCATAAGAATTTATTCATAATTTCCTTTCATCAAAATTCGATAGAAAAATTGTACGATGAAGTTATTCGGCGTATTAGCGTCTATCTCGCAATGTTTTGTTTTGTTTGGCCCGTGAGCCTTATCGCGGCGGTGCCTCGCCGATCAATTTCGAAAAAGTGAAATTTAGTCTGGAGCGATTTACGGGTCGGCTCGCACCTCGTCCGATCGGACTCGCCCGCGCCCACGTCGCAAAACCTCGTGGCCGCGTTTCACCGCGCCGACCCGGTGGCCACCACCAGGCCATTCGCCGCCGTTTGACCGCCAGAGTCGCGACTTCCGCGAACCCGCAAATAATTTGAAAATAAATTTGATAAAACGGAAGTTCGGTTGTTTCGGTTTTTGTGTCTCCCCCCTTTCTCGTCCAGTTGATCCAGCAACACCATCAGCAAACATATGGAGATGCTGGAACTACTCGAGGAGACGATCGAGAAGATGTCCAAGGAGAAAGATGATGCCCATCTCGACAACACAGCTAGCACCATGCTCGCAAAGATTCACCAGGGCGATCAAGTTTGTCGCTTGAATAGAGCCATATACGGTCTGAGACAAGCAGGCCGTCAGTGGTATATTAAACTTTCAAACGTTCTCAAAAACGCTGGTTTCTCACCGACGCAAGCTGATCCCTGTATGTTCACCGATGAGGAAAAAGCAGCTTTTATTCTGGTATACGTCGACGACATCCTGATTGCAACGCAGGATAAGCACAGGAGGGAAGCTGTTACTGCAGTCCTGTCCAAACACTTCAAAGTGAAAGATCTTGGTCAGGCGAGTTACTGTTTGGGGATAGAAATCCGAAGATCGAGGGAGATGATCCACATTTCTCAACCCGGCTACGTCAATGAAGTCCTGAAGAGGTTCGGAATGATGGACTGCAAACCTGTATCGACGCCACTTGCGACAGGAATGGATTTCTCAGATTACACCCTCGAGGAGAACACCAACACCAAAAAACGACCCTACTACAGACAGCTCATCGGTGCGTTGATGTACCTTGCTGTAGCTACCCATCCGGACATCATGCACTCAGTGTCCTCAGCCAATATAATGAGCACCATGGAGACATACAGTGGAGTGCTGCAAAGCGGGTTCTATGCTACCTGAAAGGGAGCATCAGCTTAGGACTCTCATTTACATCAACGAGTACAGGGTTGCAAGGTTATGTGGACGCAGACTGGGTGAACTGCCACATGGATCGGAAATCCTTCACGGGCTACGCCTTTCTGTTAGCGGGAGCAGCCATCAGCTGGGAATCCCGCAAGCAGCGGACCGTCGCCCTATCAAGTACCGAGGCTGAGTATTTGGGGTTGTCGGCAGCAGCGAAGGAGTCGGTTTACTTGATTCGGTTCCTGAAGCAGCTGGGCTTTGATTCCATCGCCAAAGTCGACCTACTCATCGACAATAATGGTGCCACAAAACTATCTGAGAATCCTGCTCATCATGCTAGGACAAAGCATATAGATATAAGGCACCACTATATTCGTCAGGTTCTGAGAGACGAGGAAGTTACGTTATCACATGTGAGTACAAGTCTTATGTTCGCAGATGTACTGACTAAAGGGCTTCCAGGATAAAGCACGAGTTCTGTTCTTCTGGACTCGGTATTCTTCCACCAGAGGGCTCCGCTTAGCGCTACGAACGAGGGAGAGTGTTGAGATTCGATTCACGCGCGCTCCGCCTTCACCGCAAGGTGGCGCCACCTTAGAGGTCCCCGTACAACGGCCTTTCCCGCGCGCACGATTTTCCCGACACACTCCCAAGATGGTCGCCGTTGCGTTCGCGCCTTTTTAGCCATTCTTTGTCTTTTTGTGCCGTTCGTTCAGATATTACGTATTCCTTCTTTTGTATCAGATCAGCAGACAAATAAAGTCTCGTTTATCATAGTCGGCCTTGTTCGTGTGACTAAACCTATTCCCACAGGTTATGGGCCCAGACCGACGTTGAAAACGCGCAGAGAACGAACGACAACGTGCCGTAGTGATTCGGTCGCGCAACACGATTCCCGCGTTTCGTACTACGCAGTGCAAAGTCGGTAACGCGTTGAAACCAACGGCGACGAAAACGAAACGGGCGGGAAACTTGTGGAATCAACGCACAACGGTTGAGTTCGGCCACGAAGCGTACCTAACCTCAAAAGGACACGATGACACACAACATGATCAACGCTACACGCCTCGAAACGCTGACCAGCGAAAACTACGACACTTGGAAAATCCAAGTAGAGGCCCTACTAGTGAAAAATGATATATGGGGATTCGTGTGCGGCGATATCCCAAAACCAGAGCTCCACGGCGGCACGCCCGCAGAAATCGCAGAAATTCAAGGTCAAATTGAAGCAAGATCGCAAAGCGAAGTCAGATTTAATTCTGTCTATGAGATCACCAGAATTGAAACAAATTAGAGACTGCGTGACATCCAAAGCGATCTGGGACAAACTCGACGCAACATCCGCATCGAAAGGTCCCGCGCGCAAGGTGGGAACATCTCTCTACCTTCTTCGATGCAGTCGGTAAGCTCAAATCAATGGATGTTGAAATTAACGGGGATTTACTGACTATAATGCTTTTACAGAGCTTGCTAGAATCCTTCGAGAACTTCAGATGTGCTATTGAGTCACGTGACGCCCTGCCAACCGCTGACTCCCTGAAGATAAAAATCATCGAGGAGAACGAGGAGGCTACTCGGAGACATCGAAAGCGTATCGTATCTGGGTTCCCACCGAACTGAGAATTCGGATCACTGGAGACGTGAAATTCTTCGATGAATTCGATTCCGAGGAATTCATTGACATCATCGCCGAGGACACACTGAACGGGAAAACGAGACTGGCCGAAGACGATGCTATCACACATCCTAGTGGATCAACGGAGATAAGAGGACAGGAGCAGATCTCTCGGAGTCAGATACCTCTCACCCCAGAAACCGTTAGCCATAGGAGTGGTGAATCAACGGAGGTAAGAGGAGCAGATCTCTCGGAGTCAGATACCTCTCACTCCAGAAACCGTTGGCCATAGGGTGGTGATCATATTGCGAAGGAAGTCCAGTCGTCTAGCAAAGAAGAGGGATGGAAGAGGGGACCCGGACAACCTACCAAAATCGAGAGCGGAGGTGTAGGGAGACCGAAGAAGGGATATCACTTCGGGGGATATCACGAGGACGACAACTCGAACTACGGCGAACCTTTCAGAGGCTTCGATATAGGAAAAACCGCAGAACAAAGTGAGGAGGAAATGGATTGGACAGATGCAGAGTATGCGATGACGTGTTTGGAGGTACCGCTCAAAGATGCAGTTCTTGGTCCCGATGGCGACGAGTGGAGAAAAGCCATATACGACGAGACCAAAAGTTTGCTCGAAAACGACGCATGGGATATTGTCAACAGACCAAAGGACAAGAAGGTCATAAAGTCTAGGACAGTCCTACGCAACAAGCTGGGAAGCGAGAGCACTTTGGAGCGTCGAAAGGCACGAGTACACTGAAAAAAAATGTTGCTGGAATAACGCCTCGAGTGTTATCCCAGGAATACAGTGGCGCTGCTCCAGCGCCTCAGTGGCGTTATGCCAATCGCCAGCGCCTTCGAGCGAACATAACCTTACATAACGTTACAGCAACGCGTTCTGAAGTTCTGTAGTAATCGCAATGGCGGAAGAGAAATATTTTTGAAGAGAATACTGGAACTTTTGGAAAATGGAAAGTGGAAAATTTCAAGTAGCAACATCGTGGCAACATCGAGTAGTAACATCGAGTTTTCGAATACCGACTGTGCGTGTTAGCTTAGCGCCTCCAGGGCGTTACTGCAACACTTTTGTGTTAACGCTTTGCGAGGCGTTGGAGTAGCAACATTTTTTTTCTGTGCGAGGCATTTACTTACTTAATAACAAAAGAAACAGATTTGTAATATTTTATTTCTTGAAACGGAAGGAAGATGTCAGTCTCCGGTCTTTTGCAATTTTTATTAACATTTCGAGATAATTTATAAATTTTTTCAAACCTGTATCTCCGGCGCAGCTCGAGTGCTGTACAGTATGCGAGCCGACACTTTGTACACGGGCGGAAATGTAGCGACCAAACCAGTCATCTAAAACTAAATCCGTTAATTGTACTTTAAACCAGATGAAATTCCCTGGAACTTATACCTACTTCTGGTAAAAAATGTTAAAAATTGGCAAAATGGCGGACATTTGAAGAAAAAAGATCGACTATCGAAATTCAATTTTTTCATCAAAGGGCCGTTATTTTGCCAATTTTTTACATTTTTTACCAGAAGTAGGTATAAGCTCCAGGGAATTTCATTTAGTTTAAGGTAAATTTAACGCATTTACTTTCAAATGACTGGTTCGGACGCTACATTTTCCGCCCATGTACAAAGTGCCGGTTCGCAAGCTGGGACACCACTCGAGTTGCGCTGAAGATACGAACTTGAAACAATTTATAAATTATCTCAAATTGTTAATAAAAATGTTGCAAAAGTCCGGGGATTCTCATCTTCTTTCATTTTCGAGAAATAAATTGTTAAAAAAACATTTTTTTGGCGTAAATGCTCCCTTAAGTTTCTGTCCTTTAACTCATTGAATCTCTGTTCTTTAAGTCCAACAATGGAATCATTAGATTATTTCACAGGCAATCGGAGCAGACTTAAAGAACAGAGGCTTGACGGTCCTACATCAGTTAAAGAACAGAGATTCTAGTGAAATTTTTTTTTAAGTTGTACAAATCAGATAACTCATGTTCCGAATTGCTTTTACTCAACTCTTCTCAAAAATACTCAAAACCCGATGAAGTTGCACCGTTTTTCAACTCAAATATTGAGTTGTTTTAACTCGGACGATTTTTGCCAGCGTTGAATCAATTACAAATTCCGAAAACGAGAGTGTTCTGTTCATTGCACAGACTCTCTTGTTCTATAAGATTATCTGTCTACGTGTGTGACACAGATTCGATCGATTCTGCGACGCAGTTTGCGTGTTACAATTCACACGTGATATCGCCGCGTAACTTTTTCATTTGTGGCGCGTCGGACAATTGCGGTCTTTGTTTCGTCCGCGTTGTTTTTCACGCCTTCAAATGGAAACACTATAAGGCACGGAAAAAGACTCCGAAAAAAGCTCCCGCGCTAATCAGCCGATACGTTTTGTCATCGTGTTTACGGATTTTCGACAGGAACGCCGGGATAAAAAGTTATGACTAACCGACCAAACATAGCGGACAATTTGAATGCAGATGTAAATTCACGTCTTATATATACGTTTATGCTAATGAAGGTTTTGGAACTAGAATTCTTGTTGAAACGGAATTTTTAATTTTTTTAAAAAATATTTTATTCAAATAATCAATAAAAAATGATACAATGATTTGACGTCAATTTTGTTTCTTTTGCAATATAACTCTGATATTTTTATAAAAAACATTGTTAAAAATCTATTTCGTGCTTATTTTGAATATATAAGCTAGTTACTTTGCCAACATACAGTGAAAAAAAGTTAACAGTTGCAATTATGACATTTCTAACGTATACTAATATTTTTTATGTAATGTAATTGGTGAAATCTGTATCGATAGATTTTCATGGCCAAATTTTATTTGGCCAATCTCATTCGCGTAAAAATCAACTAGTAAAAACTTGTTTTCAACGATACACTGCAGTGTAAAATGAATGATCATTGGCCTTTGGCACTATGCGGAGAAATGCCATAGGCCAGCGCGCGATATTCCCCGGTTTGTGCGGTTCGTCCCGAAACGATTCCAAAAACCAAAACTCGTTTTACCAGAAATCCACGTCAAGAAAAACGCTTTGAAATTAAAATGCTTCACTTCGGAAACGAAACAGAATGTAACATTACCTTTTCTGTTCAAAAATTGTTTCTAAAAAGTTGTAAACCTAAAGTATTTTACGTTTACGACAAGTGAATGATAAAACTGTTAAGGAGATTGAGATTTGCGAATGGATATGTTAGAAGATAGCAATATGATTGATTTGTGTTAATACTGAAAGCGTAATTGAATGTTTATCAGTCCGAACAATTTTTATTTCATAAAATTATGCAAAAAGCTAAGTTTCTATTGGGACAATGACCTCAATATATGTATTAGTCATAGCAATAAACTTCATCTCTGTCAAGAGATCGTCCTTATAATACGTCACGCTGTGAAAGTGAGATGAAAATACGATGTATTACAGGATAAGACGAGACACAACTATGAAATAGCGTGACGTAATGCGTGAACAACCCCCAAACTGTGAAATCGAAAGTCAGTACTTATCATTCAGGAAAAAATGTTAATGCTATCCCAGGCAGAAGTCAACGTCGTTTCAACGACGTTACAGTCGTATCGACGTCGGAACGACTGTGAATCACCGACGTTCCTCAGAAAACGTCGTAACAACGTTGACTGCCTACATCATATCTACGTCGGAATTCGACTTCAGTTATCGACTTTGATCCGACGTTGTCAAACGACTTTCGTACGACGATTCTACTTGAGGAATCAAATAACGTAATTACGGCGTTGTCCGATGACGTAATTCCGACGTATTCAAACAATGTTGTTACGACGCAGTCAAACGACGTTGTTCCAACGTCGTCAGACGACGTAGTCAAACGACGTTGTTACAAGGTCTTTACGACGTCGTCAAGCATTTTTAATAAGCAAAAAATTACTTTTTGCAATTTTGAAAACGCAAAACGTAGACATCCCAGACAGAAATTGTCGTCGTTTTAACGACGATACAGTCGTTTCGACGTCGAAACGACTGTGAATCACCGACGT
>JABFPB010005400.1:0-13384 GCA_022817645.1 Ceratoteleas bidentatus
AGACAACTCAAAGAAAATGCTTAAATATGTCTAAAAAATAAAAAATTGTAACATTCTTGAAAATGTCTCCGATATTCTAAAAAAAAATAAAACAATAGATAGGATTTTATATTTTTTTCGATTAATTACTTTCATTTAGTAATTAATTAATAATAATTCAATAAAAATTATTATTATTCAAAATTTTTTTATTTAAATATGACACCAAAAACTTCAAACCAATTTTTCAGAAAAATGGAAGAGACGTTTTTCTCTTCAGGAAGATTTGAGATGAATGGGAGGGGAGAGCAGACTAATAATTTGAAATAGTACATTACGTACCAAGGGCGCTTTTACGTAAGATGTAACATTCTCCAAGACCCCAAATGTACTTCACATAGAATCGTTTATTCTGCCGATTGTTTAATTCCCGTTCCCCAACCATCAACCTTTCACCTAGACTGCCTCAACAGTTAATCTTCATTTTCAGGTCAACCCCAAAACCGGATGCTCCGTCTGCGTGTGCAAGGACCCCTGTCATGACATCGTCTGTCCAGGCTCTAGTCAAACCTGCGAGCTCATAGACCTACCCTGCGCTCGTCCCCCTTGTCCCCCCATCCCGAGTTGTCGCAAGGCCAAATCCCTCACAGAAATCTGTCCCATGGGTCAACCCCTTCAAATCACCGACTCGCCTCGTCCTTTCCTATGTGGCATCACCCCCGGAAAACCAACCTGCCCACCCTCTTACAGCTGCCACGTGGAGCCCAAACAGGAGTACGGTGTCTGCTGTCCCGCTAGCGTGAGTCTCCAACGAAGTGGAACCTGTCCTCTGCAGGATTCCCCTGTTTGCGGGACCCGCTGTCAATTCGATCTTCAGTGCCCAGCACCACTCAAGTGCTGTGTCAGCGGAAAATGCGGCGGTGGCGTCTGCACGACGCCGACAGGGCTCAGTCCGTGTCACCAGAACAAAATGCTCGCCGAGCTACTCAGCGTCTCCGAGAAACAAGGTCGCGGCTATATTCCGCAGTGCACTAAAGGCAAGTGACTTTAATTAACGTAATTGGACGGCTGACAATGGAACCCGCACTGATCCAGTCGTCCGGTGCTTCAAGTCGAGGGTGGAAGCGTAGGGATTTGACGAAGGCGACAAGTTTGGCGCGGATTCAATTGTGTGGCGCGCAATTGGGCTAACGATGCGGACGACTTAAGGGAAATTGGGGCGAAGAATTGAGGGGAGTGGTGGAAGGGATTGAAGGGTCTTATTCGGTTTTCATTCTCTGGCGGCAGATGGAGACTACGAGCCACGGCAGTGTTCGAGGAGCGGTTTGGTGTGCTGGTGTGTGTTTCCGGATGGAAAGAAGGTGAAGGGCTCAATGGGCGCGGCGGAGAACGTCGATTGCAAAACTTTGCCGAAGGGCAGGGCGATTTCAACGAATTGCGAGGTCCAGCAGTGCGCTCAAGTTTGTCAGTATGGATTCAAGACAGACGATGCCGGATGTCCCACTTGCGAGTGTGATAATCCTTGTGATGGGTAGGGCTTCAAACAATTGAATGGTTAAATTATGTATCCAATATTATAATCTGGTTCTAAGAAGTTAAAAAATTGTTTCAGATATAAGTGCCCAGTAGGTCAAGAATGCACGTTGCAGAAAGAAGAGGGGTGCCTCGACTTCCTTTGCACTTCCAAACCTGTATGCAAGACTAGAACCACATATCAAAGCCCCTGCACTACTGGAGCTCCTCTAAGTGATGAGGAAGGCAACGCTGTGACCTGTACCAGCAATTCCACTTGCCCAGATAATCATGTCTGTACAGCTGTTCCAGAGGCTGGACAGTCCGTCTGTTGTGCCGCAAGTCAACCAGCTAAGGCTCCTACAAGTAAACTCTTTTAAACCTATACCTCAATTAAACAATTATATTCGATGGCTCAGATTCTAATCTCAAAGTTAATTTGAAGGTTTTGATCTGAGAAATCAACTGGAAACACTGTAATTTCTTCAACGTTAACACCATCCTTCTATTTCAGTGTGCGAATACCTTCGGGATTTCAACGATCGAATGGAAGGCACCAGAGAAGGTATGACCTCTGCCATCCTTCCTCCACAGTGCGCCGAAGACGGCTCATACAAACCTCTCCAGTGTCAAAACGGTCGCTGCTCGTGCGTCAACGAATATGGCGTGCCGATCAGCAAGAACGTCAGCCCAAACAGCACCAACTGCTCCCAGGCGAGGATGCTCTCTACCACATGTGAAACCTTCACCTGCGACCTGATGTGCCCTTATGGCTACGACATAGACATCGATGGTTGCCAGCGATGTCACTGCCACGAACCCTGCCGGGATGTCAACTGCAACTCCAACGAATCCTGCACCATGGTCGACGTGAACTGCGGACCTGACGCCTATTGTCCTCCAGTTCCCGCCTGCCTACTCATCAAACCCGGCCAGTGTCCCTATCTGGTCCCCAGCTCTTCCAGTTGCGAGCTGCAGTGCAGCAGCGACCAGGAATGTTCCGGTAGCGACAAATGCTGTTCTACCGGTTGTGGTACCCAGTGCGTCTCCCCAGTCGTAGCAACAGCTTGTCAGCACTCCCGAGCCGTCGCTGAACACGCCGTCCGCGAATCCGGTGAACCCGGAAGACGCAGCTACATCCCCCGATGTGACGCCAAGGGAGCTTTCGAACCGGTCCAGTGTCACTCCGGGATTTGCTGGTGTGTAGACCAGGAGGGTCGGGAAATCGTAGGCACCAGAGTCATAGATGGCTTGACCCCCAAGTGCAACATGCCTCAGATCTGTGAAGTAATCAAATGCGACCTGGACTGCCACGACGGTTACGATCTGGATCCTGATACTGGATGTCCCACATGTTCCTGCAGGGATCCTTGCAAAAACGTGACCTGCCGAGGAGAGAATGAGATCTGTAGGATGGTAGAAGTCGCGTGCAGTGTGCCGCCTTGTCCTCCGGTTCCAGTATGTCTGCCGAAGAAAGAGAACCCCTGTGCCAACGCAGCACCGTTGTTGGACGGGAACGGGGCGTTAGCCATCTGCGGACCCAGGGGTACTCACTGTCCATCGACCCACAAGTGCGAACTTTCACCGCTGAACGAGTACGCGGTCTGCTGTCCGAAACCGAGAGAGGTCTGCTTCGTGCCTCCGAAATTCGTACCCTGCAATAGCACTGTCGAACCTACGGAGAAATGGTATTTCGACCCCGAGACCAACGAGTGTAGAAACACTACGGAGTGTATGATGGGACACAATGATTTCACCAGTAGACTGGCCTGTACTTCTGTATGTCCGGTGTTATCGCAGTGTGAAGCGCTACGGGAAAAGAACCTGAAGACTTCACAAAGGCTGAAACAACCTACTTTCTTGCCTAGGTAACTTGACAAAGATTTCTTCAAATTCACATTATCCTGATTCCAGCTATCCTGTAATCGTACAATAGAAATATTGAATGGGTTCTAAAATTAACACAATCGGAGAGACACAGACTTTTTCAATAATGAATAGATGTAGATGCTAGATACTAGATGGTTTCAGTTTCGTTGATCCTCGATTATTCTTTGTCTTTAGGTGCGACTCAGAAACCGGCACATGGGAACCAGTGCAGTGTCTTGAACACGTACAAGTGTGTTGGTGCGTGAACCGGAAGGGTGAGCCGTTGAAAGGTTCACTGACCCGAGGCCCGGAGCCGAAATGCAATTTCCGGCAAGCGCGAGGTGGCCGGGGTCCCGTCGACAAGGACACCGCGGATATGGAAATGACGTTCATTAAGAATGCGATTCTGGGCCTGACCCCAAAACCCAAGCGGGTCGACGAGATTTTTGGGACGAGGTGTCGCATTATGAGGGAACGGGGTCACGTTCCGGCTGTTTGCGACAGGTACGGCCGGTTCGAGCCCACGCAATGTGCCGGCAATACGTGCTGGTGTGTCGATGAGGCTGGGAATCAACTTGTAGGATCAAAACCATTTTTCAAGGGTACCAATATATGTCGTAAGTATTCGCAAATAAAAGAACAACAAACATTTGTTTTCAGAAAATACTTCCGTATAATTACAGAAAAAATTACCATACGGTCCAGGAATCGATCTCCTCCAAGTTAATATGACGTTTATAACTTATGTCCGATTGAATACAAGAAATTCTTCTATGAATGTTTGATGGAAATTAGTGCAGCTATAGATCGTTTTCTAGATTGAATACATTTTAATACGGTTAAAATTGCTTAAATACAGTTAAAAAATATTTTGTTTTTAAAAAACATTTGTCTGACAGTGCCAATGCCTATTGAAGCCGTCGAGGTAACTCTTCGCTTCCCTGGCCACTTTTCCAAAGACGACGAGTTGCACCTCGCGAGTGCTGCTGACGACTTCCTGCGGGACATCGGGGCGAAAGTTAAAGATGGACTGAACGTGCAAATCAGCCAAGACTCGGCCATCATCGACTTCGAAATTGTCGGACCCAACAAGATCGACATCGCTTTCTACCTCGAGGAACTCACGCGGCTCCAGCAGCTCATCATCCTCGACTACGTCGCGGACGCCACCACCTCCCGGTTCACTCACCGGACGCCGGCCCATCCTGCTCAAAACCGCATCGTCGCTCTGGAACAACGCGAAGTTCTCACGGAGATCCACGCCCCCTTTTACCAAACTGCAACTCTCGTGATCGGCGCTGCGAGCGCCTTCGTGATCTGCAGCCTCGTGATCATTCTCATGATCTATCGCAAGAAGGTCGAAAAATATTTCTTAATTGAAAACTTCTTGAATAAAAACTTTCCCAACGTTCTATAAACGTTCAAGTAACCTTTTGATACTTTAACAAATTATTAAAAATAATATCGTAACGTTTATGAAAAATTCGGTAACGTTAAGAATATGTTCCCGAATGTTTCATATACGTTTCGTATGTTCAAGAAACCTGTAGAGAACGTTGAGCTAAAAGTTCACCAAATGTTTATTGAACTTTCGGCTATTTGCAGCCGGCACCAAATTGAAATACATGATAATAAACTTGAAATAATCTTGCAGATAAGAGCAAAGGACGACTACGACAAGAATCTGCCGATCGAACGGCACTTTCTCGCGCAATACCAGCAGCCCGTTTACGTGATTTCTGGTTCCGACAAAGAGGAAAAGAAGGAATGCGAGAGGCACGACTACACCGAGAAGACCGACGCCAGCGACACAAACGAAGAGTACGCGTACGCGACGCCGCGTTACACGAAACGCTGACTCGTTTTTGCCCGTCGAACTCGTCGTCTTTTGTACTTAACTCGATTGTAATCGAAATCAATGTCTTGTCTGTGTGCGTGTGTGTGCGCGGATTCGGTCCGCGCGTGAATCACGACCTAACGGACCGAGTCAGCTACGCGGGATTAATGCAGTCGTGTCCTTAAAGAGCGCGGCTGAGCGCTTTTCTGGAAAGCAGCAGGTTTCGCATAATCGTCGACAGTATTCCCCCGAACGTACTTATAATCCACGCTTGACACTCTCCGCAGATAATCGCGCGTCGATCGCGACTGGTACTTAGTGATCGCGATTCGACCGCGCAGTTGGTTGGTTGCATTGCATTTCATTTTTGATACGTTTTTATACGAAGCGACACGAGCGTGTATAAAGGAGAACGCTAGAACTTGACCGTGCATTCTTTAAACACGAGTACCGGTTAGCGAACGGGGCTGCGGTGGGCCGCGGGCAGCTGTTTAAAGATGTACGGTTCGATTCTAATTAGTCACGTTAACGGCAAGTTATTTATTTATTTATTTGTAACAAGACTAGAGTTAGTTGTATGTATAGTGATGTATTCATTAAAATAAATTACAAACGAGATTGTTGTGGATTTATTTACAGACTCTGCACATAAAGATGATGAAACTCGATGTAGCGCGAAATCTTATAGCTAGACAAAGGTTGGTCTACAGTTGAAAATGAGTCTTCCTAGATTTTAGATCAGCACTCTATTATTGTAGTAAGAAATAAAAAAAACAATATAAGACGTTAGAAAAATACGTTTCTGAGTACTTTACGAATACTTTTAGTCTTTTTTCGATTGTAAATCCTTGCAGCAACAGGTCACATTTTCCAAGTTTACGTGAACAAAACCCTCGGTTGGATCTTCAACCAGAATCCACCCTCTGGCAGAGGAATGAAACTCTTCTTCGAAAACTTGATCGGCACCACCGTCTTCGGGCCAGGCTTCAGCTGGTTTTTCAGCAGCAGGTAGAAGAACACCACCTTGATCTCCAGCATGGCGAAGCGGTTCGCGATGCACTGCCTCGGTCCCATCCCGAACGGTATAAACGTCATGTCACTCGAGGACACCTTCTTCTTCAAGAACCTTTCCGGCAGGAACTTGTCCGGCTCGTCCCAGTACTTCGGGTCTCTCTGAATGTGGAACATCGGAAACCATACGTTCACCCCAGGCTGAAGGATATACGGTTTTGCCCCCGGAACCCGAGGTGGCAACTCAAAAGGCTCCGAGCAGTCCCTCTCCACAATCAATCCAGCTGGATGCAGCCTCAGAGTTTCATTCACCACCGCCTCCAAGTACTCCATGTCATTGATATCATCGTAACTAGGTTCACCCTTGCTCTTATCCCACACTAAATCGATCTCCTCCTGCAACCTCTTATAAACCTCCGGATGTGTCGCCAAGTAGTACGCCCCATAGCTCATCGCAGTCGAAGTGGTGTCGAACCCAGCGAAGAAGAAGCTGACCGCCTGAGCCGCCATGTCCTCGATGCTCATCTCGTTCTCCTTTCCCCTCGTCTCCATCATCAGTTGAACCATATCCGGCCTGGACAGGTTCTCCGCATCCCTCATCTTCACAGTCCTACTGATTATCCCCGTGAAGAAATCCCGCATCTCATCGCTAATGATCTTGATCCTCAAGATTTTCGTCAGAAGCGGGAAATTCCTCGTGAGGAAGAACTTCAACGACAATATCCCGTCAAAGTCAGTCGACTTTCTGCCCATCACGTAGAAGTCGTTGTTGGGGTGGCGCATCGAGTCCATCTTTATGCCGAACGCGGTAGACGCGATGACGTCGTTCGTGTACCGAGTGAACACGTCTTTCATGTTGACCTCGCAATCCCCCATCTGGTCCCGCACTCCTTCGACAAAGTCTACCGCGACCTCCGACATCAGACCAAACATGCCGCGCAACTTCGAGGACGTGAACGAAGGACTCAGCGTGGCCCTGGTCTTTTGCCACCTCTGGTCCTTGAGTTCGAACAGACCTCTGCCCAAGAAGGGCTCACAGGTCTCGTCCACGAAACCACGGCGGTTGAAGAAAATGTCCGAGTTCTTTATGGCGATGGTCTTAATCAGTTCGGCATCGCGCACAATAAGTACCGGAGACATGAGGTCGAAGAAGCCTACGTACTTGGATTCCGGACACATGTTGTAGACTCGGTCGAAGAGGTCCAACATGGGCTCCAGTCGAAACAACATCTTGCCCATGTTGCCCACGAATGGATAAGGTGTGACGAACGGCACGCCGGCATCCTTGAAGTTGCGGACCTTGGTCCAGAAAGTGTATAGGTATGCCAGCAGCGCGACAAGTGCGCTGCTTATGAGCGCCGTGTATAATGGCAGCATCGCGCGGTCTGTTCGGCGAGACGTGCATCAATCGACTGCGTTTACGTTGCTTTGGGTGAACGAGCATACGTAGTGATTGAAGAGGCGGGGAGATGTGCGATCAAGAGAGCGCGTTTTGTCCGTAATTAGCGTCGTTCAGAATTCAGTACAATTACAGCGAGAGTATTGATAGCCGCGGGCATGACGCTTATTAGGAATGTTATCGGTGATAACGTCGGTGCGTTTTCGGCTGGCGGTTTTGGGACGCGCGGACTTGGAATAAAGACAGGAGATTTCAGGACGGAAAAAAACGACATGGGATGACGATAGAGGTACGGAATGGAGGAATCGCGACGCATGACGGGGCATTTATGGGCGCTCTAGAAATTCGCATGAGACTATCTGGGATGTAAGGAAACAGTTACGGCATTGAGCGAACGGCGATTAATCGGCCCATGTAAAAATTGTTATAGGCGACATATATGTCTGCCATATATGTGGCATATATATAGCATGTGTGCCGCATATATGGCGCCATATATAACATCGTGCATCATATAGTTGACCATATTTGCGAGTGCGCCATATATGCCGCATATGTCACATATATGCGACATATATATGTTTTGCCAATACATATATGTTTTTAAAAGTTGGCATATATCCGTCATATATGTCCTCTATGTCAAATTTTTACTTGGGGAGATCGAAAGGCTGCGACTGTTAATTGAAATATTTGAAGCTTCGAGGTGAAAAGGGACGAAACGGTGAGGATTTCGCCGCGAGGCGTTCGCGCGGTGACGACTCGGTTTGTTCCGGCTTAATTCGATTTACATTATGCAAATGAAAGTATCGGGTTGCGCGCGGAGTCGGCGGTATTGACGTTTAATTATCGGCCGAAATCCGGATCGTCAGCGAAATCGTCAGATGGTGTTGACCACTTCGATCTGGCGCGGATAAGGGTCTACTACGATACGACTCGAGACAATTGTTTTTCGATCAACTATCGTTGAGAGAATAACAATATTCTGGTGTGCCGATAAACAGCTTTCGTTCAACCAAAGAATACATAAATAATCGCGACTATCGCAGCAGATAAGCTAAATATATTGGAGTAACTTACAAGTGCATGCACCGAAACGAGTTCATGTCATGTTATTTGCGGAAAAATATTAATTTTAATTTCAACGCATTTGTTACGTTATGATGAGAAGGTCATATCTCGTTGCATATTCTACAGAAATAATCAAAATTTAGTATTCGTTTCAAATAATGATGAAATTTCACAAACGAATAAAAATCGACCAAGAAAATAAACTTCGGTCATCAGTCCTGTAAGAACAATTCAGTAAAATGTATAATTATCATAATTCACTAAACAGCATAAAAACTTGAAACAATACTTGTGTTTCATTACATTCAGAAAAATAGTTTAGTAGTCTCGAATAAATACATTTATTTGAAAAATTTTTATTACGCTAAGTGAAGATTTATTTGGAGTTAATAAATCATTATTTGGTGTTAATAAGGATTGGATGTTATTAATACCAAATCCTTATTTGGTTTCTATAACTACATTTCATGTTCTTGTTACATGAACTTTGCCTGAAATTTATATAATGGTGACTATCAGGGTAGACTTTTTCTTATGTGTCAGGTTGATATTCTACAATATATCCTACTTTTGCAACCAACCTATATTTGACAAAAACTAATCAATATTCGAATCCAGTCGTTCACCGTTCGAAACTCGAATTCATAAATTGTACTACTGGGTTCCTACCCCTAGTCGCATTCCATCGCTTTGATTTGATTCCGATTTCCTCCCAATCATGCTAATCTCTAAAACCGAAAAAATTCAACCCGAATCCGCCATCACTCTTCCCCGAGCCTCCAAACTTAAAATGGACTTTTCGCAGCCGGATCCAAACTCATTTATCTTCACAGCCGCCAAATATGTCTTATCTTAACCACATTTCAACTGCGCACATCCTGATAAATACCTTCATTGCACCCACACCCCTCACCCCGGATTGGCCCCTCTCGAAAGACCGATTTCTCATCTGCGAAGATCCCGTCGAACTCCAACTCGGTCCCGCTCGGCCCGGCCGAACCAAGAGTGTTAAAGGACGAGGGTAATTGAATATCCGGAATCTCTCCAACGCATGCAAATGCCGAATGAATAATTCAGGCTCCGCTCTGCTTTCGCGGTTGCTTTGAAAAATCAATCGGCCTTTACAAATAAAGGGATATTACTTGATATACATAACGGACGAACGCGAATGGAATTGAATAATCGCGGGTACACGATTTTCCACTAGAGCCGGCTGTCGCCTGGCAACCCGCCGCCAAACAAATCCGCTTCGCGTCACGTCGCGGGACAACGTCCCACGAAACGTCGCGCGACAACGTCCCTTCTCCGCGCATTAACGATGGAATAAGTAAATTGCCGCGAAATCCTTTTTCGCGACCTTTTTGCCACCGAAATCGATGTAAGTTCCGGCGATGACGAGGTGCGGCAGAACGGCGACGATTAATCTTAAGAGCTCGGGTGAGGCTTTTGACATATCGGTCATTTCACGAACGCTCATATGTTAATTTCCGCCGAATCTGTTCCAAAAAGTGTTCCAAAAAATTGCTCGTTGTCGGGTTTGTTTGTTTTTTCTTTCCTTTTTTTCTACGAGCAAAATCGTTCATTGAATTACCGCGACCGGTCCAATTACGTAATAACAATAGTTATCTCTTTGGTACAGTGTATAATCCGAACGGACAGAACTACTTTGACCAATTAGCGACGTACAATTCCATGGCCTGCCATCTGCGACGCATTTTAACGGCAAAAAGCGTCGTCGAGACGCGGAACAAACGGTACACGAGGTCTAAGCAGCGGCAGGAATTAAAGGGCGAAAAAATCAAAAGGACGCAGCAGCGCAGTCCGTCGTGCGAGATAATTGATAGATTGGCGTATGATACGGAACACCATCCCTCGGTGAGTGCGCGGAAAACGCGGCCTTTGACATTTTCGAGAGAGATATGAAACGGGAGACGTTATCGCTTGTCATTTGGTTGCAAACGGCTGAAGCCGGTTCGCCTGTTATTGTGAATTTAATTGCACGAGGTGAAACGTTCGGGGCAGATGGAACGGCGAAAAGAGGACGGCGAACGCTAATGGCGAAATCGAAACACCATCGGTTAATTTGAAACAGGCGGAGCGAAGCTTCTGTGCTTTGGAAACTTGTCTATATTCAAAATCGACGAAGTTGAAAGCGGAAACGATGGCAATAAGTGAAACGGTCAATGGCGATTAACGCGTTATCGTGGGAGTGCTAAAAAAAGGTGTTATCGTCGGACTGAGGCAACTTAAGTAGGTCAGTCGGAGTGACACGAAGCGAGTTAAAGAGTGCTGGAAAACGATAACTCTTTTGTGAAAGTTGATTTACGAATGTGAAATAACGACTATCTCACAATTTTCTCCATTATTCAGCGTTTCTTGGATGCGAGTGCAGGCGTCCGTGATTGGGGAGCTTTAAATTCAACACGTGATCCATTAAGGAGAAATTGTTTTTGATAATGAAGGCTGGGCGATTGTTTATCAGTGTGTACTTAAACTTTGCTCCCTGCACTTGAAATCTATGTATCCGAGAGTGCCACTTAAATTTCGATGCCGTGTAATCTTGACATCACGTTTCATGCGAAAATATATATTTTCGTCTAGTGCTGTCCGTAAATATTCATTCCATTTTCGTCCTTCTCCTGAGTGACTTGACCGCGGAAAAGTTTCATTAAATGTGAATTCGGGTCTCTGGGATTTATTTTAACCGAAGTCACGTTTAATAATGCAAAATTGTTATTAATAAAGATTGAATAAATTACGTCTCGGGTTACCAGTAAAACAATTTAAATTGACTGTCAATGTATTTTAGATGTTTCGAGTTCATTGTAAGCTTGTACTGTAATTGTATTTCAATTAAAAATGGAATGGATTTAAACTTTGAAGCTTTGCAGGGGTACAAAAATAAATGTGACAAATCCGTAAAATAAAGACTGGAATTATAGACACTTGCTTTGAACAAATATCTCGGTTATTCTGGTTTATGAATCTTTTGTCAGACCTCTTTTACTGAAATTGCATACAATTCTATAAAGAAATACATAACATCCATAAAAGATGACTTAATTTTAAAGCTTCGGAAATAAAATTTGCAATTCAATTATAGTATGGCACTCAAGAAAACATTTTTTACAGACTTTTTAATTATATTTTACTAATTTATTGAACTTCCAAAATGAATATATAGAGAAAATTCCGACTCGTCGCCACTCCTCTTTTTCTTTCGCGAATTCTAATTAAAGCATTCTCTCTTCTCTTCCACCAGCCGAACTTAAGTAATTTCCAAATTCAACCTCCTTCAGCCTATTCTTATTCATAACACATCTCATTTCCTAGGACATTCTGAAGCCCTCAAATGCCTGCAAGTCGAGTTGCTGTCGGCAAAGTCGCAGAAGTCCCTGCTGCGAGGATTGCGTGGGGTTTAAAGGCTATCGGAAGTCGGCGTCGAAATCGCGAAGTCCGAAGCGCGATGAGTGCTGGTACAGTAAGAAGTACGCTCGCAGCTCGTCGCAGGGCTACAAGAGCGAAGGCAAAACTGCGGCCAAGTGTCCGTCGCCGAGTCGGGCCGAGTCGCCCGCTTACTCTGACAGTTTCGCGTCCAGCGAGTCCAGCCCCCGAAAGTCAAGTCCCCGAAAGCCCAGCGCCGACGAAGGCCGCGACCCGAAGTACCTGTCTTCCGGCAAATTGATGTTGCATGCGGAGAAAGAGGAAGCGCGCTATTCGCAATTCGTTTATGACATCACGCAAGACATCGTGCGGAAAGGCCTCTACACCGACAAAGAATTCAAGGAAGTTTTCCGCAAACATCTGGAAAAGAATGCCGGTGTTCTTGACAAAGTAAATATCTGTTTAGTGAGTTATCGCACGCGTTTTTGTCCAATCGGCATTTTTTTCACGAGTCTCGAAATTAGCTCGAGATGACTAATTAAGAAGAGGATAAAGCAAATTTTAATTTTTACTTTACCGACTAGAGTCTTTTGTGTTTATATAAATAATATTTTAATACATTTTTTGTTTTCAGGAGAGAACCGTGGCAAATGAGATAAAGCAATAAATTGTAATTTATCGCGACCAGTGAGAAACGAGTATATTTACAAAAATTAATTATAAGTAATTGTATTAAATTGTAAATCAAAATGGCTGCAGAATCGAAGAAGAGATATTTAATTTAACTCAATTTGCCACCATTTTGATTTACAATTCGATACAATTATTTATAATTTTTTTTAATATTCATTTCTCATATTTGGTCCATTTTATTATTATAAATTTACTACTACTTCCAATTTGATAAAATGTACACATTTGTATTCAAATTGGTAATGTGTCCCTTTGCAATTGATTCTCAGCTACTGGGTGATTTATTATTCTCGAATTCGGAACTGATCGGACGAAGTGGCGCGGTTTTCATAACTGCGATCGTACGCGGGAATTTTAGAGCGAAGTCGACGGGGATCGGGGTCGAAATGAACCGTTCGGGCGATCTTAATAAATTATTTATACGCCCGGGTTTGCAAATGTGAATTTAAAGCAGCTGCGGCTGACGCGACTCGGACTTTATTGAAAAAATATTTTTCATAAGCTTCGTCGCCGGGAACACGACTGCCTGGGTCGCCGTCGCTCGCTCGATGATTTCGGGTAATCGAAATCAAGGCCTTCTTTCTCCGCCGAGACTTTGGCGAGCAATTTATGAACGCCAGCGCGTGCTT
>JABFPB010005401.1:0-13381 GCA_022817645.1 Ceratoteleas bidentatus
CCCCCCCCCCCCCCCCCCCCCCCCCCCCCCGGCGCCCCCCCCCGGGGGGCACGCGGGGGCGGCAGCTACGTGGGATTCGCGATTTCCGATCGGGTCGACGCGTTGCGTTAATTTTGCAACGAAAGATTGCGTTCTGAACAATGAAAGGACTTGGAGAGGTTAGGTCAGATTTTGATCCGCCATTTTGGATTTGAAAATTTTTTTTTGGATTTAAAAAAAAAAAATTTTTTTGGATTTGAAAAAAAATTTTTTGGATTTGAAAATTGCAGAAAAGGGGACCGAAAAAGCACTTCCTTTGGTCGAAACGAAGAAATTCTTTCATATTTTTATGATAACGCAAAATTTGGTCAGCCATCTTGGATCCGCCATCTTGATTTTTGTAGTTTTTCTGGGAAAGTAATTTTAAGGAACGAAATATTCTATCTTATTCCATTTAATTTCAAATAATAAAAAAAAATGTGTTGGCATTCCGCCATATTGGATTTTCCAAATAACTTTGTTTTTCTAACCTCAAATATTTCAAACATTGGATACTTCACTGAAAATGAACAATTTAACCATTTTTGGTCCGCCATCTTGGATTCGCCATACTGAATGTAACTTAACCTAAATCTCAAAACTGAACTTAATGACCAAATCAAAAAAATTTCCCGCCATTTTGAATCAGTCATCCAACGCAGTTAACCACGAAAGAGTTATCTTTCCGCAGCTGCTGACGTAACTGGGAACGAATCGAAAGTATATCGAGGTTAATTTACGCATGAAATATGGAACAGGACAAAATGTGTCGCCGAATTTCGTTACGTAAAATGGTCGTTGCGAATTGGAAAGTCCTTCCAGGGGAGCGTTGTTCTGAAAGCGGACCGACAAAAGAAGTGCAGTCGATCTGAGATTCGTGCTGAATCACTGCGAGAACAAGTGTTCTACCTCAGATCCCTTTTTTGTCATCTTCATTATTTTTCATTTGAAAGAATGGAACTTTTAGAAACTCAGAGTTTTTCAGACTTCGGTCAAAAATCCAAAAATCCAAAATTTGCAATTTTCTCTATTTTAATTAAATCGAATTTTATTTATCAACTTTTCGACATATTTTCTCATTTGTTCATCCTAACCTCAAAATGAAAGAAAACCTTAATTCCCTCTCTAAAATAATTTGCAATATTAAAATCCAATTTAATTAATAAAAAAAAATCTATTTATCCAAATTCTCTATTTTGTCATCTTAATGTCAGCCATGACAAAATAGAGAACTTTTGTCAAAAGTGAGGTTATGGCGATTTCTTCTTGGCGAAAACGATCTTTTCACCTTAAAGAGGCGCGCCGCGAATTTGGAGACGGATTAAAATACCGGTCATTTAACGAGGGCGTCAAGGTGGCGCGTAACATGTGGCCGCACGAATCCATTACACTCTCACGCAACGCAGTCACGGAAAACGCGGTAATTGATATACACGCTCGGTTTCGCGCCGATCGGCGGCAATTAACTTTTTGCGCGACCGCGGAAATCGTCGCTTCATTGCAATCAAATTTTCACGCCAACGAGTCGCGCGCCATTACCGTCCGGCGATTTTCAACACCACGGTGAACGCGATCGGAAACACGATGTTCACATTTTTTTCGAAACTTCTTATTCCATCCAAACTCGTTTGAAGCGTAAACTCGACAATTTGCATCGTTGTGTGCAGATTCTTCTGCGGAAATCCCAACTTCAGTATCGTTATCCAAACTATATTGTTAGTATCCAAATTTGATTGTATCCAATTTTGATTGTCGTTATCCAAACTCTATAATTGGTATCCAAACTATTGTTGATATCCAAATTGGTATCAAAATCTATAGAAGAATTGGTGTTGTTATCTAAACTCTGTTGTTGGTATCCAAACTCTACTGTTGGTATCCAAACTCTATTGTTGGTATCCAGACTCTATTGTTGGTATCCAAGCTTTATTGGTAGTATCCACACTCTATTGCAGGTATCCAAACACTATTGTTGTATTCCAAACTCTATTGTTGGTATCGAAACTCTATTGTTGGTATCCAAACTCTGTTGTTGGTATCCAAACTATTGTTTGTATTCAAGTCTGTATCAAAATCTATAGAAGAATTGGTGTTGTTATCCAAACTCTATTGTTGGTACCCTGACTCTATTGCTTGTATCCAAACTATTGTAGGTATCCAAACTCTGTTGTTGGTATCCAAACTCTATTGTTGGTATCCAAACTATTGTTGGTATCCAAATTGGTATCAAAATCTATAGAAGAATTGATGTTATCCAAACTCTGTTGTTGGTATCCTGACTCTATTGATTGTATCCAAACTATTGTTGGTATCCAAACTCTATTGTTGATAACCAAAATATTGTTGGTATCCAACATCTATGAAGCATTGATGATCTTATCCAAACTCTATTATTGGTATCCAGACTCTATTGATGGTATCAAAACTCTATCGTTGGTATCCAAACTCCATTGTAGGTATCCAAACTCTGCTGTTGGTATCCAAACTCTGCTGTTGGTATCCAAACTCTATTGCAGGTATCCAAACTCTGTTGTTGGTATCCAAACTCTATCGTTGGTTTCCAAACTCTATTGTTGGTATCCAAACTCTTGTTGGTATCGAAACTATTCTTGGTATCCAAACTCTTTTGTTAGTATCGAAACTATTGTTGGTATCCAAATTTTATAGAAGCATTGGTATTGTTATCCAAACTCTACTGTTGGTAATCTGACTCTATTGATTGTATCCTGACTCTATTGATTGTATCCAAACTATTGTAAGTATCCAAACTCTGCTGATGGTATCCAAATAGATATCAAAATCTACCGAAGAATTGGTTATCCAAACTGTATTGATTCTATCCAAACTCCATCATAAGTATCCAAATTCTATTGGAGGTATCCAAATTATATTGTTGGCATCCAAACTCTATTGTTGGTATCCAAACTCCATTGTAGGTATCCAAACTCTGTTGGTATCTAAACTCTGTTGTTGGTATACAAACTCTATTGTTGGTATCCAAACCCTATGGTTGGTATCCAAACGCCATTTTTACTGAATGATTTTTACAGAAAATCCGGTCTCTACAATCCAAACTGTATAAAGTTCGTGAATTATATTCAAATGTTACATCCAAATATATCCATGTTATACTCGATTCGGTACAGTGGCGTCCTATACTGTTGCACTTGTCGATATTTTCATTGTGAAGCTCTATCTGAAATTGCTAACCGAAAGTCATATCGGAAAAAATGTTGGATAAGTGTATCGTCCACGATTGAACGGCGCCGAGATAAATTGCCAGTTGCCGCTGAAGCTCAGTCAAGTACTCGATCTGACACAGACAATCGCGGTGTAGAACATGACGGATGCGCAAGCCAGCGACACTTATTGCTTTTCGCCCGAGGAATCCCGCGAGCCGACTATTTATACGCCAGCTTCGAGTCCATATCTTCTTTTTTTCGTAATCGCGCACGTTACGCCATTGTGCGTCGTT
Organism: Ceratoteleas bidentatus; assembly: GCA_022817645.1. Classification (NCBI taxonomy): domain Eukaryota; kingdom Metazoa; phylum Arthropoda; class Insecta; order Hymenoptera; family Scelionidae; genus Ceratoteleas; species Ceratoteleas bidentatus. Next base: position 3,494 of record JABFPB010005401.1, read on the forward strand.
CAACGTGTGACATTACTATGTCCGAGAGCTACATCGTGAGTTACGGTTCTGCGCTGACACGCTCCGAAACCGATCCGGACATTAAGCGTTTCAGGCTTAGAAGGAATTGTTCGCGGGTCCGGTTTTTATCGAAAAATTGGCGGGAAAAGAGTACCGAGGTTGATGCAAGGATCTGACAATTCGTCAGTGATTTCAGAAAATTTAGGATTTTAATTTTGTTTAGGGTTCAGTCTTTGATTTTATTAAGTTATGGATGGAAAGAGTTAGGGGTGGTTCAAGACGCACTGGACATGGTGATTTTTGAAAATTTTTTTGGAGAAAGCTAATGATCTTATCGATGTGGAATTTTGGGAGATGGTTGAGAAAGGTTTCGAAGATTATTTGAGAATTTTTTTATCGAAAAGTTGTTCAATTTATGGCAGTGGGGCAGCTTTTTGTAAGACTGTTTAGGGTCTTCTTATAACGGTACCCAGAGAGGACGATCTTCCGGAATTTTTTTCAAAGAAACTATCCAACCTATCATAGTGAACCTTTTTGGCAAACGATGAGCAAACTTTCAAGATTACTTGCAAATTTTGGTTTAAACAAATCTTCACTCCTCTGGAAGATATGCAATATTTTGTAAAACTGTTCAGGATCTTCTTATCGGTACCCAGAGATGGCAATCTTTCGGAATTTTTTTCAAAGAAACTATCCAACCTATCATAGCGAACCTTTGTGGCCAATATTAACCAAACTTTCAAGTTAACTTGAGAATTTTTTTGACCCAAAATCCTCTAACCCCTCCAAATGGTGCACAGTTTTCTAAAAGGTGTCTTACCCTGCATAGCAAGAAACTTCGACTTGTGGTCAGCATAACTCTCACAAAATTATTCTGACCATGAACATTTGAATATCCTTTCATTCTTCAAACCCCTAACCATCGCCTATCATCAAAAAAATATTTTACCTAACTAACCAACAAAAATGGCGACCGTTAAATAAAAAATTGCCCATTTTTCTCGAAAATTCGCCCGAAACAGCTCGAAACCCCGTTATAATTTCGCAAACAAAATCGTCCCTTCCGTCTCGTAGCACTTGACACTTGTTAACCACACGTAGACCGTCTCCTGACACGAGTTGATCGTGCACGTGAGCTCGCGCTCGCTATCGTCTGGGTGCCGTCTAGACTTTTCATTCAGCCCATTTCACGGTGGTCACAAATGATGAATATTTATTCACCGTGACCGTTACGTCTTATCACAAAACACATCGCTTTTTGAGTCACGGAAACTCGCGGACGCGTTCACATAAAACGTCACGTGACACGAATGTTACGACCTGAAGTCGCGATTAAACAATAAGAGCGTTTCCGGATAGCGATGAATAATTAATGATCCGATCGAACAGCTTCGAACGTTTTTGCACACTTTTCGCGTCGATTCAACGAAATCCTCTTCCTATAAGAGGACATTTGTTTTCAGGTTACGACTTTTGAAATGAGACATTGTTTTTGGATTTGGTGCTGTTTCTAGTCAGACTATTGACTGCATCCAAACCGTTTTAATTAAACTTTTGATTATCAAATCTACATAAACTTTGGATGTTCATCCAAACGTTTCTCCATAATTTCTCAAAAAAATGTCTTTCTGGAAAATAATTAATTTCGCAACCAATCTTTATCCGATTTTATCCAAATTTGTATCCTGGTTCTTTAAAAAAAATCCAAACTAAAAAGAATTAGAATCTTTTCTTGTTTCGTTTCCAAAGTGGAAAATTCCACTAAACGTCGACGACTCGTTCGAAAAATGCGAATCAGATTGCGCGGCGCATTGTGTGTGAATGCGATTTCGATTGTGTTACGCAATGTTACGGTTTCGCCGAGTTTACCGATTTTCCCAGGGTTCTTGCGAGCTGTTTCTGATATCCCCTTACGTAAAGCGTTCCGCGATGAAATTCCCGTTTTTTTTTTTTTTTTTTTTTTTGGCCCGGAGTTGAGCTCCTTTTTGGACTCCATTCCGATGTCCAGATAGACACATACCGCAGCCTATATGTGCACCTCAAAATCAATTATTCGGATTCCAGAAATGCTTCCACAGTGAAAATGCTATGACCCCCGTTGGATCGGGAAATTTTCGGGGATGATTTGCAAATTGACTTCGCCCGTTGCTGAAATCTGCGGTTTCACTTTCGTCGGCAAAACGACGCTGGCGCTCGGTACCTATGCAAATGTTTAAAACGAGTCACGTGAATGACTAACTCCCTTCACTTTTTATGCGAAAGACTCGTTTTTAGGTAACTGTTATTACGTGAACCGAAAGAACGGATTATTCGAGACAAAGACGTTCAAGTGGCTCGGATTCGTCGGCGCTTTCGTCGAGATACAAGAAACGACGTTAGAAGTTTTAAGCGGATTACGCGCAAAGCCACGAGTCAACGTGTTTTTTTCCGCCTTGTTTCCGCCACGAAACCATGGAATCGGCGTTCGTTAATGTATGCGCGCGATGACAGGACGATATTTGCGTTGGGAAGATTTAGTTTTTGCGCCGAATTGTTGAGGGGATTCGATTGGGTTCCGGTCGCGGAATCAACGTTTTTCAACTTTCGGCCTTCGGGGGATAGGAATGTTGATTGCGAATGGAAACGAAGTCTCTTTAGTCGGCGGAAAGGTAGTTTCAATTGGCACAATTGAAAATAGATTTTTCAACATTGAATACGGTTTTTCTTTCAAACCTTGAAAACAGTTCTTTCAACCTTGAAAAAGGGTTTTTCAACTTTAAAAAGGGTTTTTCAACTTTAAAAACGGTTTTTTCATCCTTGAAAAATATTTTCTTCAACCGTAAAAAGTTTTTTCAACCTTTTTGTGAAAAAAAGTTTTTTAAACAAATTTTTTTAACCGATTTTTGAAAATTTTCAACCATGAAAAGAGTTTTTCAACTTTGAAAAGAGTCTTTCAACTTTGAGAAGAGTTTATCAACCTTGATAAGAGTTTTTTAAATCTTGAAAAGAGATTATTATAAAAAGGTTGATTATTTTCAACCGTGAAAAGTTTTTTCAACCTTTTTTCAGCCGTTTTTTGAAAATGTTCGACCTTGCAAACAGTTTTTCAAACTTGAAAACAGTTTTTCAACCTTGAAAACAGTTTTTCGACTGTGAACAGTTTTTCGAACTTGAAAACAGTTTTTCAACATTGAAAAGTGTTTTCTTCAACCTTGAAAAGAAGTTTTTTCAACCTCGAAAAAGGTTTTATCAACTTTAAAAACAGTTTTTTCAACCTTGAAAAAGGTTTTATCAATTTTAAAAACAGTTTTTTCAACCTTGAAAAAGGTTTTATCGACTTTAAAAACAGTTTTTTCATCCTTGTTTTTTCAACCCTGTTTTGAATTTTTTTCAACCTTTAAAACAGATTTTTTTCAACCTTTAAAACAGTTTTTTCAACTCTGAAACCGTTTTTCAACCTTGAAAAGTTTTTTTTCTACCATAAAAAATCCTTTTTCTAACTTTGAAGGTTGATGAAAATTGAAGGAATGGTTATATCAAGTTGATTAAACGTATGATTTTGAAGATCAAACTCCCAAAAACTAATAAACCTTGAATCGTAAAAACAGGTTGAGTTATCAACTTTCATTGAAATTGATTTATCAGTAGTCACATTTGGAATACCGATTATATTTTGTCAACATCCCAATTAAATTAGCCGTTTTCAACGATTGTATGAAAATTTGTCAATGGTGGTCCAACTTTTATCAACGCTGATAAGACTTAAACCTTATTCAGCTTTTGACAACATTGTTCCAGTGTGTAACACTGTTGATTTAACTGTTATGAACATTGAAGCAAAATACATCAACATTGATTTGACCACATTTTTGCCCACGAAACTTCAACTCTGTTTTAAGTTTTAGAAAATCCAAATTCAATTGTTATCAATTGTCTTGTATCAACTTTTGTCAACATTTAATGCTGAGCAACATTAATCAACATTCATTCAACTTTCATCATCGACAAATCAACGTTTATCAACATTTTCTCCAATTTTCTCAACGTTGATTCAACTTTTGTCAACATTGTTTGTCGTTTTCTCAACATTGAATGCTATTTAATCAATACTAATTTAACTCAATAATACTCAACAATACTGAATATTCAATTTTTATCAACATCGATTCAGTTTTGATCAACTGTTATCAACATCGAAAATATAACAACACTTTTTCAATTTCCAAACTTGAAGAAAACTGTTTTCAAAGTTGCATAAAACTGTCTTCGAGGTTGAAAAAACCTCTTTTTAAGGTTGAAAAAACACTTTTCAATGTTGAAAAACTGTTTTCAAGCTTGAAAAACTGTTTGCAAGGTCGAAATTTTTCAAAAAACGGTCATTCCACTTTCATCAAAAACTGATAAAATTTTGTCAGCGTTTATCAGAGTTGATTCAGCCTATTTTCAACATCAATATTCAGCCACATTGCTCGGTAAAAAATATCTTACTTTTCAGAAAAAAAAACTTAATCAATCTCCCTCTGACGTCACAAAAATTTGCCAAAGCAGACACTCCAATCTGCCCTCATTTTTCAACCAAAAGCGTCTAAGACTCTGAAGTACTGGACTCATCAATTCCGGGATTACCATCCTCGAACCCGTAATTTATTCTTTGCAACCATTGCGACCAATCGATCCAACGACAACTTGCTTGCAATCCTCGCGTGGTTACAGAAACGCAACAAGTGTCGTCACCTGAATCCGAATCCCGACTTTCCTCGACTTGGAGCACATCGTTAAATTTCACCCGCCCCGCGATATCGATCTTTTTTTTCTCATCGAATGAAAAACCTACGTCAACCACAGTTGTGCCGCGCATTATGCAAAACGCGAACATTATATATATAGGTCAGCAGAATGACGTATATGTCCCACACGAAGGAAAATATATATATGCACAATGTATGACTTTTTATCGCAAAAAAATAAATTTTCAGTATATTTTAGATTTATATTACATAAGGTTGAAGTTTCGGAATTCTCGGAGTATTTGAAAGATTCGAATTTTTTTAAGGTATGAAGATTTTGAAGTTTTCGAAGTATTCGCAGTTTCGAAAGTTCTAATAATTAGAAAACATTTCAAGAATGAATCACTTCGAAATATATTTCGTATATTTCGAAATACTTTTCGAATACATTTTGGATTATTTTCGAAGTATTCGAAATACATTTCGAATATTTAGAAATACATTTCAGATACTTCAAAATATGTTTCGAAGTATTCGAAATATTTTTCGGAAACTTCGAAATACATTTTGCATGCTTCCAAATACATTTCGGATACTTCGAATTACTCGTTGGATACATCGAAATACTTTTTGATACTTCGAAATACATTTGGAATACTTCGAAATACTTTTCGGATACCTCAAAAATTGTTGTGAATACTTCGAAATACTTTTCGGATACTTCGATTATTCGAATTTTCTTAACCAAAGTCTCCAAAAAAGTTCCTAGCCCTATTTAACATACATTTGACAAATATATTTTGAAAAAATATAGCGAAACCCTTCATTTGCCTCGGGAAACGCGGTCGCGGTCGCGATCTTCCGGGCGCGCGGTTTTTCGTCGACTTTGTCCTCGGCGGAGCGAAGCCGCGGTCAAAGAAAAGCGGATTTGCGGTGGTTCGGCCGACCGCGGAGGATACGATTGGGAGGGGGCAGAAAAACGCGGGAATCTCACGGTTATTGGTTTGCGAAACGTTTCCTGGGAGTTGAGTTTGTTTTCTTTTGGAATTTTTATTTTTTATTCATTGGATTGGGATTTATTATTTTAGTTTTTGGAAGGGAAAAAAGTAGTTTGGAATCAGGTTTTTTTTCTTTTTTAGAACTGGACTTTGTTTATGTTAATTTTATTAATTCTTTTAAAATTTAAAAGAATTAAATTTTAAATTGCTAATTTAAAATTTTTTTCTTATAAATAATTTCTTAAATTAATTTAACTTAAAATTAAATAAAAACTTAATTTAAAATTTAAATTGACTTAAAAATTACGTTTTCATTTTAAAATAATTTTTTATTTTATTTTGATCTTTTTCCACCGCTAAAAATCGCGAAAATCGTTCATTATGCATGAAAAACGCTCGAACGTTGTAATGCATGAGTTATGCACGCTGCGTGCATGTAACGCACGTATTCCTTCGGATCTGAAAGAATGTCTGTGATTCTGCGTACCGGATTGTCGTTTTCTGATCATCGTTATTACTACCGATGCGCATGAAACAAAAGGGGAATTGCGTTTTCGGCTCAACCAACCGATCGAACCAACGACTCTGTCGCCTTTATGTCCCTTTCCTCGTTTTTTTCTGTCGATGATCCTCGAGTTGCGAAAGTGCAGACGCCAGAAGTCGCGATTGCATATTGAATTGCATATTAAGTTTTCGCGGTAATTGGTAAGCTGATCGTTTCGCTGACGCAACTTCTGGCGGAAAAGTAACTTTGATGGAAGAAATCACTTTTTTCCAAGGTTGCAAAATATTGGATTTTCCTCTTCCGCGAGACAAAGCGAGATTTAATTGCACATTCGACGAATGACAAACCTTCGCTGCGGTTGAAGAATAAAGAAATCGTCGGGATAAAAAATTGGAAATTTTTGGTCCGGGTTGAAAAACGTCAATTTTCTTCACTAGTTGAGAAATGTCGAATTTTGAGCTTATAGTAAAGAATTACGAATTTCTGTCACGAGTTGGAAAATTTGGAACTTTCTTTACTAGTTAAAAATGTAACATTTTCAACCGTTGAGAAAGGTTGAATTTTCTCCACTGGTTCAGATATCGGGATTTCCAACTTACAATAAGAGATAAGATATTTTGTTTTTTCACTAGCTGAAAAAATCGAATGTCTTTCGGATTAGAATGGTTGAAACGAACGCAAAAATGCAAAAAACTTGAGATTCAAATAAATCGAACCTCACGAGAGGATAGCGATAAATCTTCGCCGGGATCTTATCGACAGTTCGATCGTTGTCGATTCACCGTAGTACTCGGCATTGTAATGAGTCATAAATAATTACGACTTCCTGTCGGGCTCTCGCGGCGGGGCCCAAGTGCAAACACGCGAAAGCAGATGATATCGGCGAAAGACGCCCGTCGGCTTTCGGATCGATGTCCGACGACGTCTTAAATTACTTCGACTGATGACTGTTTTCGTCGCGCGCGACGGGACAGCCAGTATTTTTTTTGGCTGCAAAAAATTTAACTTCGACACGTATTTACTTTTTTAACAATTTGTTTAAAGGTATAAAAATAACAAAATGCATCAAGTCTGACTTTGAAGTCTAAATCAAAATTTAATTAAGTCGGAACAAGTCTCGTTGAATCGACATATGTCCTCAAAATGTTCTCAATATGTTCTCATCATATGGTCGATATGTCCTCAACATGTCCTCAACATTTCCTCAACATGTGCTCAATATGTCCTCAACATGTCCTCAACATGTGGTCAATATGTCCTCAACATTTCCTTAACATGTGCTCATTATGTCCTCAACATGTCCTCAACATGTGGTCAATATGTCCTCAACATGTCCTCAACATGTCCTCAACATGTCCTCAACATGTCCTCAACATGTCCTCAACATGTCCTCAACATGTGGTCAATATGTCCTCAACATGTCCTCATCATGTGGTCAACATGTCCTCAACATGTGGTCAATATGTCATCAACATATCCTCAGCATGTCCTCAACATGTCTCCACGTGGTCAATATGTCCTCAACTTGTTCTGAATATGTGGTCAATATGTCCTCAACTTGTTCTGAATATGTGGTCAATATGTCCTCAACATGTCCAACATGTTTGGACATGTTCGAATCAAGTTCGAACCAAATCCAACATGTCCGAACGTTTTCAAACAAATCCCAACATGTTCAACATCTTGATCCAAACAAGTCAAAATATGAACCAAACATGCTCAGCATGTTCCAAACAAGTCCCAAAAAAATCCAAACAAGTCAATGCTTTCAAGAAAATCCGAACATATCCGAACATGTTTGCGATGTACAAAATCACCGATGAAGAACCACATTTTTGGAACAATTCGGAAAAATCGGGAAATAGCGAACTTTTCAGGTCGTCGACCTGAAGCGCGAATCGCGCCGTTCATTCGATTCGCACGTACGCGCGAGACCCACGCGATGCTCGCGTTTGATATCGAGCGCAAAGCGGATGGAGGGACTGGGTTTTCGCGCGCGCGCGCGCGCGAGCTGGTCAAGGGCAGGTGCATCCTCGCACGACGCGCCGTGCATTAACATCGAGAGGGCGCGCGAGTCGTCGTTATCGTCGTCGTTGAGCGGTTAATTGTCGACCGATCCGAACGATGTCGTGGACTAGTCCGAACCATTTCAAACAAGTCCTCAACAAGTTCGAACTACTTCAAACAAGGTCCGAACGAGTTCAAACATGTACTGCACAAGTTAAAACAAGTTCGGAACAAGTTCGAACTACTTCAAACAATCCTAAACTATCTTAAACGACTTCTAAAAAAGTTTGTAGCATTTTAAACAAGTCCTAAACGAGTTCGAACAATTTCAAACAAGTCCTAAATAAGTTCGAACAATTCCAAATAAGTTTTCGACAAGCTCGAAGTAGTACTAAACAAGTTCAAACAAGTCCTGATCAAGTTCGTACTATTTCAAACAATCCTAAACAAGCTCAAACAAGTTCGAATAAGTTTTAACAAATTCGAACAAGTCCTGAACAAGTTCAAACAAGTCCTGAACAAGTTTGAACAAGTCCTGAACAAGTTCGAACAATTTCAAACAAGTCCTAAATATGTTCGAACAATTCCAAACAAGTTCTCGACAAGAAACAAGTCCGAACAAGTCCTGTACAAGTTCGAGCAAGTTCAAACAAGTCCAAATAAGTCCTAAATAAGTTCGAACAAGTTCAAACAAGTCCAAACAAGTCCTGAATAAGTTCGAACAAGTTCAAACAAGTTCGAATAAATTCGAACAAGTTCAAACAGGTCGCGAACAAGTTCGTAACAAGTTCAAACGGGTTCGAAAAAGTTAGAACAAGTTCGAACAAGTCCTGAACAAGTTCAAAATTCCTTAAAAAATTCGAACAAGTCTCCAACGACTCGATAACAAATTTCTGAACCGAATAAAAAAGCTGTCTGAAAAATTGGAGCAAATTGACAATCGGTCGCAATTGAAAGAGGAAAAACTGCGTCGAACGCGATTGAATGAAGGAAAAACGAAGCGTCGTTTTTCATCGAGATCGAGCTAATGAGCCTCTCAGTCTCCGCCCACGCGGGCATCATTAGTCGACCGATCGGGACAAAAAAGGGCCGGCAGATCGATCGATCTTAGCGTCGCGATAACGAGGATAATATCGCGGATTATGAAACGCGCGAAAAGGCGCAGGAACTGGTCGTTTTGGGTCGCCCACGTGCACGGCAAGGCATCCCGGCTGAACTTCGCACGAAGACGGAGCCGAGTGTCAGGTGCAATTCATTAACAGGAAGTCGCGGCGGATCAACGTCCTGCTTATTTGCCGGGTGACTGCGAGAACGCGTTTTCGCGACGCAAACGGCAGGCCCGTTTACGGCGTTCGCGCATTGCATCGTTAACGCGAATTAATTGACATGCGAGCTAATTGCGACGATTATCAGTTTTTAGTGCTCGCAAAAAAAAAAAAAAAGCTGGAAATTTCAGATTTTGCGGTCGTTTTTAAGTAGGTTGGTTGGGAATTTTTGAGGAATTTGAAAATCGTACATAATAAATTTAAATTTAATTTAAAATTAAATGTAAATTTAAAATTTAAATAAAAAAATTTTTAATTTAAATTTAAAATTTAAATAAAAACATTTTCAATTTAAATTTTAAATTTAAATTAAACCATTTTAAATTTAAATTTAAAATTTAAATTAA
>JABFPB010005402.1:0-13377 GCA_022817645.1 Ceratoteleas bidentatus
AATAGTAGAATATTTTAAAATTCAAATAAATCGGCCAAAACTGTAGGAAACTTCATCAATTCGATTTTTCGTGTCTCGTTAAGTTCACTTGTTCATTTTGTTTATTTGTTTAGCAAGGTAAAGTGCAACATTAGTAACAATTTGACCCAAGCCTACTGTTTCTGTCTCTGTCTAACACATTGTGAGCAACTGCGAATTGTACATTTACAATGGAATATTTCTTTTATTTATCCCGTAACAATATTTTTTTCTTACAGTAACGTATTCTACGAAGCTTTCTCTACAATATATCAGATTTTCAACAATATCTTAATACTTTGTGTGGTATATTTTTTAATAAAAATAGTCAACAACCTACCCTACTCCGTAAGAGCCTATGTTAAGTAGTTGCTTACGAGGCCCGTAAGCTCTAATTTTTATTACAGTTTCGGAAAGCTTATGATTCCAAGAATTCATTTTGATTAAAATAAATAAATTCTTTAATAGATGACTTTTTACTATAACATCCTTAAGTAATATTGAAAAGCTGCCAATGCGCCAGAGAGTATACAAAAACGCGATTCTTCCGAATGAAATTTAACAAAATTTCAATACTTTTCAATACAATTGAAAAGTTACTGAGTTCAGTTTAGAATTTTGTCGAATACCAATCATTCCGTTTAATTTAAGACTATTTCCATTTAAGAGGTAATATTAATTTGAAGGAAAGAATCGTCGATGTATTCGAACATAACCTCGAAAGTAATTCAAACCTCAAAAATAATTGAAAATTAGTGTAAATGTAAATCGTTTAGCTGCAAGAATATTTATTTATTTATTACAGGAATCGGACTGCATATAGAACAAGGTCATTATACAAGGTCTAGAGAAAATTAAGGGCTCTGCTCAAAATTGTTAAAGTTGAAGCAATTTGACAGTTGGAAAATTTTAGTCCCGACTGAGGTGGCTCTTTTTTCCATGTTTTTGACGAAAGAGTACCAGGGTAGCGAGCATACGTACTCCCAAAATACCATCGCTAACACAAAATATTCTTGAATTCGGTGTTATCGCACGCTTCCAGCTGGTTCATGTGCTTTCTTCCTTCGGTAGAAACGCGAAACCATTATCGTGAAAAGTTCGGATTCTATCCAAAGATTGGCCTTTCTCACCAAAACTGCCTAACTGGCTGAAATGAAACTCTAGAAGAAATGATAATTCACGTTAATACCATCCTTAATTCGAAAGTTCAAACCATAAAGCTTAAAATGAACACTCTTTTACTTAATATATGCAATTATCATTTAAAATAAACCATTTTAATTAAAAGAATATATCATTGTCATTTATGAATTCGCTTCACTTCCCATGCTCTTGTCTTGAATGTATTCGTGACCAAAAAAATTAAAAATAAAGAAGTCGAAAAGTCGATTTTTGTTGGATTCTTTAATCAGTTGCTTCATTTTCCATTCTTTCATGTAGAGTACTTTACCGAAATTAATTAAACTTCGCATTCAAACATGACCGCTACCTAGCCGAACTCAACGACCGTTCGTTACAATGGCATTATCACGGGAGACGCAACGTGGCCTAGTCGTGCGCGTATGATTAATCGGCAATTTGCGCAAGAAAAGAACTCCACTGTCACGCACAGACGCACGTACGCTCGTTTCGCGTGCAAATGTTGCGGGTTCGACGTGCGGATTATAATCGACGCTCGAGTACACAATCGAGTACTCGATGGAAACGCGCGTTTTTCCGGCCCAACGGTAGCGATTGTTCGTGCTGCCGTACTGTCCCACGCGTATTCCGTATTAAGTGATTAAGCGAACAATATCCTCGGTCAAACAAAACCGTTACAATTAATAACCGCGGCTGAATGCATTTATCCACTGTGACATGACGAGGAAAGGGTCTTACAAAAAGTTTCGACGTTAAACCCTAAACAATGCTTCAGCACAATTGTCCTAAATTTATCCGAAAAAAATCGGTTTTATCGGTACTTGTACAGATTATAATATAAAATTGTGCAGTCACTTCTTATTAATAAAAAACATTCCAATAATATTTTATTGTATTATTGGAAAATAAAAAATTGCAGTTTTAGAAATAATTATTTCTAAAATCAGAATATTTAGAAATAATATAATTAATATTATTCTGATTCGAAATAATTAAAATTATGTCGAATAAATCAACAGCACCGACATTTGTCAAATTGTCAGTGGTACATTCAGCTATTTATTTTCTCGCAGGACGCATGTCCTCACATCTGACGACCGGTATCTAATTAGAATCGGATCGGAATATTCATTTCGAAGGGTTTCGCGCGAAATTTGCATCCGCGCGGGCAGTTATCTCGGCAATGGATTTCCGATTGGATCGGCTCGGAGTGCCGCTAATAAACGCACTTGCGCTAGTGACTAATTGGGCTTTTTAATTGCCTGGATATTAATTCGAAAGTACCTTGAGATTGGCGCGATAGCTCTTCAAAGTGAAGCAGAGTCGAACGATGCGTGTAAGTGGTTTTCTGCGGTATGCGTGTGCATTGTCTCACGCGGCGAGCAATCTATGTGGGGCATCGCTTCGATGAAAACATTTTTCATTTTTCATAAACTGTCACTTCGGCGGCGTCTCGCCATTTTTCTTGATTAACGCCGAACGCCGCGGCGCGGCCATTTTTCGATTAATCTTGGGCATCGGGCGGTTACAGTTAGCGCGAGAAGCGGCTTTTCAATTTTGAAATTAATTGCGAAATGTTAATTGGATGGGTCGCTTTGATAGCATCTCGGGAAGGCTTTCGATGATGCTTCCTTCGTCGGGGACCGTTAAGTGGATCGGGATTCGAGACGAAAATGGTTTTCTATTCGAGGGACGTGATTTTAGAGGTCCTGAAGTTGTTTTGTTGTTTCGCCATTTTTTGGGAAAGCAAATTTTTTAATGTAAAATCATTGTAAAATTATTTTATATTTAATATGAAGGGCAAATTATTTATCATACAATGATTGTCGTCTCTTCTTTGTTTTTTCTGTACAAAGTTTATTAACCATTGGTTCGACGATTGTATTTCAAACCATGTGTTATGTACCAAGAAAGAATGTAAACATGTTTTGGAAATATTTAACCGGAGCAAACAAAACATTGGTTTGTTTACACACAAATTGCATCCAAACTAAGATTTGTTTACAAACAAACTGTCTTCAAAACAATGCCTTGTTTACATTAGAATTGCGCCCAAAGAAAGGTTTGTTTACAAAGAAACTGCCCAGACATGCAAATTTTGCAATATTTATAGCATTTAATCGCAGTTTTATTTTACTGCATCCATTCCTTATTTGGGCAATTTTTGTACAAACTTATGGTGCTTTTTCTTATTAGGATGCGTTAAAACAACAGTTTGTTTACATATAAAGAGAATAAAAAAAGTGTTGATACTAACAAGAAATGTCGGTGTCATAACTTTATTAAACAAGTTGTTTCACTTGTTGGCTCTACACATTCTTGCGAGTTGTTTATGTAACTCGCAGCATTCAAAACTTGCAAACAAAAATAAAAGTGCGATGAAAAGAACTTGTTGTGTACTCTATGAAGGTGATTCGGTCATTACTTTGTAATGATATGAATGCGCTTTGAAGATTACAGTGCAGCATTATGTATCATGTTAATGGGTCACGTTTTATATGGCTCTCGTACCGCGAGATGCGCGTTTTTGAAGCACGTGCAGTTCGGCTGCAAAGCGTGTGTTGTGCAAAATAAAGGGCTTCCTGTTTGCATTGAATTACATGTTCAATTTAGCGCGATGCGCGCGGCGCAAAAACCTTGCTAGTCGGTGTACGCTTGCCGCCTTGTCTCGTTGGTAAAAGTGCTTAGATTTAACGGATTCGCGGCTTCGCTCAGAGGTGTCGCTACTTGATGTTAAATTACACGATTACATGGCTTCACGGCAGGATTCATTATATCTTTTTTATATTTTATATATTTTATATTATATATTTTTATATTGTTTATAAATGGTACAGAAAAAACATTATCATATGTTTACAGATTAAAATTTGAAATGTTTTATAAATTTTTATTTTTTGTTTAAGGTTAATCGAATTTTGTAATTTTGAAAACAATTACTGGTAGGAAGAGAAAGTATTTGAGGAAAAGTTACTTTGAAGCAGAATATAGATTAATGATAACTGGAAAAAATTTTACAAATTATTTACTTACTTTTCCATAGTACCTGATGGAAAAAATTCCATCAGGTACTATGAACAGTGTTTCTGACTGTATTTACGTGTAGTTAGTTTTGTTAGTTTTTGTGTAATTTACGGGTTTATAGACAAATTTTGACAGCCGAGACCGAATTTGTAGTATGACTTTTGAATAACAGTTTCAGTGCCAGAGTTGTTTACCAGATGATGAGGATACTATTCAACTAACATGTTTAGGTAATAGTTTAATAGATTGTTTTTTAATGAACACTTTATTACTTTCTACTCATGGTTTCTGAATGTTCAACTTGTCCAGTGATTTGTACTGCAACGCAAACCTGCAATTACTTTAAACTGTTTCTTCAACATTACTAATATTTTTTCCCACCTTAAAAACTCTTAAAACAAGTTTCTTAATTTCAGACATTTTTTTGTAGACTTTTTTAAGTCATGTCTTTTTTAAGTACGACGAAAAGTGTCTGAATTTAAGATTCTCCCTTGTAGAAATAACTGCTCTGCAAAACTCTGAAAATTATTCTGAAAAACTCTGACAGGTACTCTGAAAGGCTCTGAAAAAGCCTGACAGTTCCGGTTATGATAGATTTTCAGAGATTTTCAGAGTTTTTCAGACTTATATTACAGAATCCGTAATTCTCAGAAAAATCTCCGAAATACTCTGAAGCTCTCTGAAAAACTCTGAAACACTCTGAAACTGTCTGCAACTCTCTGAAAAGCTCTAAAAATATCTGATAAAGTCTGATACCGTTATTAAAAAAATATCAAAAATGGGACTCGAACCCACGACCTGTGAAGCAGAAGTCTGGAAGTATAACCACTTGGGAAATGTTTTTATACATTTAACAGTGATCCAAAAGCTTTACTTCATGTTGACGTTTTTTTAGTAGTATCAAACTTTATCAGAGATTTTCCGAGCTTTTCAGAGAGTTTCAGAGTTTTTCAGAGAATTCGGTCTCTGTAATTTAAGTCTGAAAAACCCTGAAAGTCTCTAAAAAATCTGTCATAATTAGAACTGTCATACTTTTTCAGATATTTTCATAGTATTCATAGTATTTATTTCTACAAGGGCTTTTTACTAATTAAGACGCCTGCTCCTACCCATTTTTTATAATACTCCTCTTCCCTTCAATAATAATAACCTCTTCAACCAAGCCATAACAGCACAGCCCATTCGCGACGCGCAAACACACCCGTTCCGCGCGACCGCGGCGTCGCGAACGCCGTGCAACTTTGCACCGCGGCACTGTACGCATGTCCGTGCCGCTGCGCCCGACTCCCTCCGTGTGCACCGTCGGCTTCTCGTCGTGATATTTTGACAGTCGCCGCCCTGCACCCTCGTAAACGCGCGATCCGCCGCGACCCGGTCGTGCCGTGTTCCCGTTTCTCGCTCGGCGATCCCCGGGACGCGGACACCGCAGCCGCGTGGTGGTGCTTCCCGGCGTCGAACGGGGTCAGTCGATAACGAGTGCCGCGACCGACGACAAAAAAACCGAACCAGAACTCACACTCCATAGTCCCAAGTGCCACATACACATAACCCCGAAAGTCCCACGGGACTATTGGACTGACCGGAAGTAGTGCGCGAATATGAAGTGGCGGAGGAGGTGGCGGATCCCAGGTCGCTGACGCGGAGCCGCTGCGCCGGCCCGGAGAACCGCCACTGGGAGCGCCGCTTCATGGCGGTCTCGGGAATCGTCGGGAGTGCGGGAGATTCGTCGATTTGTGCCACTTCGACCTCCGGTGACTGTTCCGGGTTGTGTGTTCGACGAGGGTTTTGGTCTGGGTCGGAAAAAGACATGTTTTTAGGTTCTGGGGTGTTTTGGGGTCGTGAGGGGTGAAGGGGTGGGGATTGGGGAGTGATTCGGAAGGTGAGAGGGTTAATGGTCTGGATTGGTCGACGGTTCCAGTCAAAAAGAGCATTTCCAATTAGCACTATTGTGAGATGGGATATATAGTTTTGTTATAAACAATTTCTTTAAACCATTAAAGGGTTTCTTAATGTGGAGAAGCTGAATGGAAACCTCTTTTGTTTGGAATGGTCTGCACTGGTTGATGGTTCCAGTCAAAAAAGAGCATTTCCAGTCAGCACTGATATGGGACTGCTTCCAGTTTTGTTATAAACAATTTCTTGGACCATTAAAGGGTTTCTTCATGTGGAGAAGCTGACTGGGAACTCCTTTTGTTCTGGAACTTTCTCTGCTTTTACTTTCTGGTGCTCTGAGAGTAGGGTCAGTTGTAAAGGGTTGAATTATGGGACACTAAGAGTGGTTCTATGTTGAGTTCCAATTGGTGTGGTGGTTTGCGAGTCTCGAACGCTGGGTTAATGATGGAGGGTGTTGTCCGACTTGTTAGCTACTTGACCGGGAGTTCTCTGGGTCTATTTTGATGACTGAATTCGTATGGTTGAGGTGAACAGGGTATCTAGGGTATCTTAACTTGGTTAGGGTGTCCGGGGTTGAGCCTTGGGATGTGTCCGGGAGGTGGGGATTTTGTAACGAGTTTTCTCCAGGCAAATTGATTGGGGATTGGCGAAAAGAAAAATTGAGATTGAGCGAGGAACTGGTTCAGGTGAACGACGGTTTAATTATGTTCGGCTTTTATCGACTACCCGGCGAGATCAGCGCCACCGGTAGCCGTGGAAAGTTTCGACGAAACGCGGGGATCAGCGTCCGCCCCGTTTGTTCTTATAATTCAGCGGTTGCAAATGTTTATTACAATTAGAGATAGTATTCCTTGTTATACGCTTGAACGGTTTCATTGCCTGCCGTAAAGTATCACGTTTATTCTGCAAATGCTGGGTGTTGAATTATATTTCAATTGGCATTTCGTATTAAATAACGAGACTGCATAATTGCGATCTGCAAATAAATAATATTTTCTGTTCATTGAAATTATCAAGCAAAGAGATATCTCGTATTACGTCGGTCTGGCAAATTTATTGAAAATCAGTGAATGAGGGTACAATCTGCAGAACAGTGGTATTAAGAATTATTTAGTAATTCTCGTCAGCTTTGTTTTTCATTAAAATATACAAAAGCATACATAAAATGATTTTGAATAGTCTGATAGTTATCGAATAAATCAATTTGAAGGTTAGAAATATTACAAATAATATTTTAGAGATTCGTTAGTGCGATTTAATATTCAATTAATAAATGTAGTAACTTAAACAATTGGAATTCAATATGAACTTTAAGTTTCAGGTACTTCAGGTACTTTCACACCAATAATATTCCCACTTTAATAAAAACTTAAAAATTTAATAAAATTAAAACTTAATTTGTGTATAAAGAATCCTAATCTTCAATCATTCACTCCAAAAAGGAGTTGATTTCAAGATTGACTCCTAAATATTTCACACTTCTTAACCGTATCTCTGTTGAAATGTTTTAACGGCATATTCCATTTTCTATATAAATATTCACAACCCTTTACAACTGACAACCAAATAATCCACCATACACCTTTCGGCCCACTTTCTTAACCGAAAACTCGACTACTTTGTAGTCTTTGGGATGAGCCTTGGACGAAAATGACGATTTCTGCGTGGAATTACGAGGATGTCGTGATGCGAATGCAAACTCGGTTGGCGGAGTTGTTAACTCGAGCAACGCCAGTCTGAGGCCCGACTTGGCCCGGCGCTGCGTGGGAATAAATTGACCAAGGAGTTGACGCGACTCGGGTCGTTCGACCCTGCTGTCCGGTGTGTGTGTACACACTCGTCGCCCGGTCTTCGGCCGTTTGCCTTATTTTTGCCGCACAACGTCGGCATAAAGGAAACGCGAAAACGCCGTGCATGACGGAGAAAAGCTAACGAGCAGAATGACTCACTTCGACTGGAAGCTATTGCGCCGGAAGAAGGTACGGGTTTTATCTGCAAACTCAAACGGATGATTAAGCAAACTCTTGCATGAGACGGCGTTGTTTGGGTGCTGCTTTGGTAGTTGTTTTTGGTTTTTGTAGACGTTCAAATGGAGGGGGTGGGTCTGGAATGTGTGCGAGAGTTTGAGAGTTTTTCAGATGCGAAAAGAGGTTCGATTGGAAAGTGAAGTGAGAAGTAGGGAAAAGTCGGAAGGTGAATTTATTTTGAGGAAGTGATGTTGAAGAAGGGACCATTTTTTTACCATTTTTTTGGAGGAACTTTTAATATTTGTATCAGATGTAAAGCAACAGAAAAATGTTTTGAAATGTTGGAGTTAGAAGATAGAAGGTGAAGAATGTAGGTATTAAAACTAAGGTATTACGTGGGCAAAATATATGTTTATTTTTCTATTGAATGGTTATTATTTCTCTGCTTTTTTATATTCTATTTCTTTCTATTTTATATTCAATGTAAATGCGTTTGACAAAAAACTTTATAGCGGATATTCATAAAAACTTCCGAAATACCGAAAAACTAAGTGTGTAATTACTTAGTTTTTCGGTATTCCTGCCTAAAAACTGTATAAAAATGTTTGCAAATTCTGTTGAATATGCTGAAATCGTATAATCTGACACAAGATGAATATGATTTATCTCAAATAACGTACAATTACACACTGACTCTAACTAGTTAAAGATTCTCTTTTAGCGATTAGTCAGTTACTGAATGTGTAAATTCAGTTATCGAATAGTAACGTTCCTTTCACAGTGTATTATTACGACACTTAAAGTTGGTCATTCGTTATCACTGATATACGCTATAATTTAACCGATTATTCACAATACATATATAAAAAACTTAACTAATTCGAATATATAAAAAAACAAATGAAGAATATTCAATTAAATGTACTGCGTGCAAATTAAGAACAATTCTTTATAATGGAATACAATAAAAAACAGGATAGCTTTAATTATACACAATAATTTAAAAAAATCACATTGGTTCACACGTTGGTCACACATATTTTGTGAATTAACGTGTCAATCTGTACAAATGCTTTAATACCGATTGAATTAAATAATTTCTATCAGCTGAATATTGTATCCGACAGCGATATGCGTCGCATATCGATTCGACATGTCCGCGCACATGTTAGCCATAATTCCATATTTAAATCGGCCTTCCGTCTTCTGGAAATATTACCTTTGCCGTTGGAAAATCATGGCCACGCGAACATCGGGAAAAGGTGCCCTTTCGCGCTAAAAGTCAGCGTTACGACCAACTGGGTCGATTGCTTAATGATCCCGCTGATTGTATTGCCGCAAATTAATATATTCTCATGGCGCAGGTAAACGCGAGTGTTCAATTTTTTTCGCATAAAATCAATCGACTCATTTCATCATGAAAATTATGACAAAACACACGGTCGAGATCGCACGAGGCACATAAACTGCGTGATTTACGGCACAATTTTGATGCAAATTGTTGCGCATGCCGCTCAAGTTCGCAAGTACCCGAGAGTCGCAGACGTCATTGAAAATTTCTGCGAAAACCCACGCGACGATTAAAGCCGCATGGTCTAATTATTAAGAACGTTGAAGTAGGTCGGAATCGAAAATATTCCGTACAAAAGCAGGTGGACGATTTTCGCAGATCCAAAAATAACTGTTCATTAGGAGTCTTCGTACATTTCTTCGAGTATGAAATATTCCAGGAGTATTTTTGGAACATTGTTTAGTGGTATTTAGTCTGAGGGAAGATGCATTCCGTAATCATTTTAAAGTTTGAAAATATTTTTAAGAATATTTTTTTATTTAATAATTTTTCTTAATTTATGAAATTTTTTATAAATATTAAAAAATTATGAAAAATTTGGTAAAACGGAAAACCTAGTTGATTTTTATACAATAATTAAAATAATACTGTTCAAAAATTAATTTTCTCTAATTTATTATCGCAACCAACAATTTTATCATAACTTTATTTTAGTCTACAACTTTTGGTCATCCTAACCAAGTTTTTTTATAATCTCAACTAAAATGATGTAAAACCTTTTTCTCGAATGTGCGTTTTGTTTATATTTGCTCTCCCAAATCGTTTGGTTCCGGAAACTTTTCTACTTTTTTCTTCTTGTATCTGCACCTGCTCCACAAAACGCACATGTCGCCAGTAGGAAAACATCAAACATTCGATTCGCGAGAAACCCAGCCTCGGTTTTCTCGCGAAAACGTTTTTCATCGGCGTGTCTAAGTGATTCGTATTTGTTGAACCGTTAAAGTATTATCGACTGGTTCTATCCCGGCATTCGCCGTTTCGCCTATGTCGTCACGTCTCAAGAATCCGGTACGCGACCCGCGCATGAATTACCGTTCCGCGCCGGTACTCCAACATGATGAGAGTAACCCTTGACTTTTTAATTCGACGCCGCCGACTAACCGGGCCGCACGTTGACTTTTGGCCATGTTTTCATTATTGTCGGCTCACGGGCTGCCGCTGATCTCTTATTAAAGGGCACGACTAATCAAGCCACTTGTCTTAACATCAGCTCCTTAAATGCCATGTGACGTCTTGCGAATTAAGTCATTTTCGGCACCGTCACGTTGCATTTAAATTAAAATGAAGTGCACTCAGAAAAATAAATACATTATCTACAGAAAATTAATTTCGAATAACATTTTCAGAAAAAAATTGCAATAATTTGTACAGTAGTGTATGTAATTGAAAAATCACATTTTAATTTAATTTTGAAGATTTTTGGGGGATTTAAGGGGAAGTAGTAACCAAGTGGCTAAAATCCCTAATTTCATTAAAAACTTGATTTTTTTAAAATGATACTCTTAATTTAAATGGAAAGTGAATATGCCAATTGCCGAAAAATCCTCCTTTTTAACAGTACTTTATCGGAAAAAAGTATATTAAAATTTAAAGAAAACGAAAGAATATTACTAAACATTTTGAAAAGCTCATTTTTCTTAATTTAATGTATTTTTGTCGGAGTGTACAATTTGCATTCAAATGGTAGTCTGTTATGTAACACAGCTGTTGTATTATCTTATTCACTTTATAATCGAGTAACTTTATAATCGTGTTATTATAAAGTTTTGTATTTGATTTACTAAAAGAAACTTTTCAGAATAAATTCGAGGTTCTTACACTCCTGTGCGGTTTATACCGAAAGCACAGTTCCCTGAACTCATTCGGATGAACTTATGTTCCCAGTGTTTCTTGTTTCAAAACGGAACATGAAAAACGGAGGTAATATAAAAACCTTATTTCATCAAACGTAAGAAAAGTTCCGTCCAACGCAATTTTACTGCGTCAGCGCTTATTAAACCGAATTCCTCTTTATGAAAATAGTCACAAGAATCGTAAGGTTCCACGGTGCCAAACAAAAAAAAATAAAACAATAATTTCCCACTTTATCATGCGCGATCTAATTTTACGTACTCCATACTTCCATAAAGTCTACCATTACCATATCTATAACCCAATATTTAAATAGCACCAGCCGAAACGTCTTTCCGTCAAATCAGCGAAAATTTATGCGAACTTCTTTCCGCCTGATACCGCCCCATTTATCGTCCTTATCGAATCGCATTAATTAAACAAAACGCGACAACACTCCAACAGCATTTATCCAATAAAAAACTTTATCTCGACAAACAACTAAATCATAACACACGCAAATGTCGCCACAGATTGTCGTGTTAGTTTTTCAGCCAGTGCATTTCGCACTGGCTATAATTTGCGCGAACAATTCCCTAATGGGACACAGTTTTCCTGTGTATAGAATATTTTTTGGAATATTATAAATGGGCTAGAAATATTCCAAAATATTTAAAAATATTTCTGGAGTGTGGCAAAAATATTTCTGAAACATTTTCAAAATCGAAAAAATTGTCAAGTTCCAAAAATAATAGGGCAAAAATGTTTTAAAACGTACAAAAAAATTTTAATATTAAAAAAAAAATATTTTAAAATATTAAAAAAATTAAATAATATTTCAAAATAATAAAAAATATTCTTAAATGTTAAAAAATATTTAAAAATATTAAAAACATATTTTTTAATGTTAAAATATATATTAAAATATAAACAATTATTTTAAAATATTTAAAAAAATATTTAAAAATATTTAAAAATATTCAATAAATATTAAAAAATTCTAAAATCATAGTTTAAATATTTTTAAAACAGTTTGGAATATTTATGGCACATTTTAAATATTCCTGTAAAATATTCATGGCTACATTCCACGAATATTCTGTTCTATTAGGGATCCCCTGCGCGACAATCTGAGCTGGATTTCGACGTCCGCGGAACGGCTGGCACCGAATCATTAGCGTATCGCAAAATCGGTCCGAAATCGTTGCGCCGGTTCGTTCTTAATTCCCCGTTGTTACAGTTGTTCGTTGGTTTTGCATTCGCCTTATCTGAAACGTTTAAGAGCGATTTCGCCCAACACGCGGAATGTTTGCGAAGGTTATTTTCCCGCGGAAATTTCTGCCGAAGTAGGTTGCACGGCAGCGCCGCGTCTCGGGGGTGAAAATCAATAGCAATATCACGAATCGTTCCAGTTAAACCTGTTAAACGTCATCGGTGACCCAGTGCGCGG
This sequence comes from Ceratoteleas bidentatus, assembly GCA_022817645.1. Classification (NCBI taxonomy): domain Eukaryota; kingdom Metazoa; phylum Arthropoda; class Insecta; order Hymenoptera; family Scelionidae; genus Ceratoteleas; species Ceratoteleas bidentatus. The sequence goes on from JABFPB010005402.1 coordinate 12,674, forward strand.
CACTCGGAATCCCGCAAATTCTTATCCGTGCAAGTCGCGGGTTCGCGAGCCAGACACAGACACCGCCAGTGCCGATAAAAAAGCGCTGCACCGAGATTAGGATCGGCGTGCGAAAAACTGCGGTGCAATAAAACGGGGCGTTGTTCGTCGCGTGGCCGTAAATTCACGGCGACCTTATCTTCGTTATCAATGACAACTGCGCTATGCAAATTTCGTTTTGCGGTGAAAAGCCGTAGGGGGACGCTATTGGGGGGTTCGTGCCGGGCGGGCAAGGTGAAAGGATGTGAGTGGTTTTCGGTTCGGGGAATGAATTGGGTCTGAAGCAGGGTCGAAAAGAGTAATTGTTGATGAGGAATTGGTTGGGGCGATTTCAGTTGATGGTTCGGTGCGAATGGGTTAAAGTCGTTCTTACACGAAGGGCCGGATATTTTGGGCGCTAAACAAAAAGGTACTATCCCTAATAACGCAGAATATTTTCTGCATATTTGAAAAAAATATTTAGTAAATATTTAATGTCACATATCTAACGGTTAGAATACATTTTGTACACATTTTTTAATATTTATAAATACGTATACAATATTTGACAACAAAAATATGTAGGAAATATTTTTAGTTATTTAGTAAATATATTTATTAAGTGTGTTTTACATTTGACATTAAAATATTTTCTAAATATTACAAAAAATATTTAAAAATGTGTA
>JABFPB010005403.1:0-13378 GCA_022817645.1 Ceratoteleas bidentatus
TAAATATATATACATAATACATATATTATATATAGACTTCACTTCAAATCTGATGTTAAAAATGAAAAATTCCCCATAGACAATGTGGAATCCAATATGTCTACTTTTTGCGTTTTCAAAATTGCAAAAAGTAATTTTGCGCGTAATAAAAATGCTTGACAACGTCGTAACGACCTTGTAACAACGTCGTAACGTTGACGACGTCGTAACAATATTGTTTGACTACATCGGAACTACGTCATCTGACAACGCCGTAATTACATCATTTGATTCCTAAAGTCGAACCGTCGTACGAAAGTCGTTTGACAACGTCGGATCAACATCGATAACTGAAGTCGGATTCCGACGTAGATATGATGTTGGCAGTCAACGTTGTTACGATGTCTTCTGAGGAACGTCGGTGATTCACAGTCGTTCCGACGTCGAAACGACTGTATCGTCGTTAAAACGACGACAATGTCTGCCTGGGTTACGATTGGAGTAACCCGGGAACAAATAAATTGCACATGCATAAAAAATACATTAATAATACCAAAAAAAATTCCTAAATTATACTATAATTTAAGTTGCCCGATTTTGTTGTTGAATTTATGCATTATTTATGTATAATTAATGTATAACTTTGTTTCCTGGGAAGCAAACTCTGAAATAAAGTACTGATATTATCAGGCGAATGTAAGGGGTTTCTTAGATGTTATATATTTTATTCTGTCAAATTGAAGTAGTAAAGGTTTTGTCATAATAATTTTCGTCGAAGAAAACAAACGCGAACTAGCTAATTTTGGTATAAACTACACATCTTCTAGCAACTTCAAGATCGATTTTCTCGAAAACGGTTTGGTCAAAGTAAACCAAACTTTGGGAATTATTGTCTATTTCTGTGCCAAAAATAAATATAAATGTGTATTCATTGGCATTTTTAGAATATTTTGTAAGATTTAAAGTAGTTCGATCGTCTGATAAAATACGTTTAATTTTTTCTAAAACCTACACATTTTATTATAATAAGTGTTTCTAAGTGTAATAATGTGTTTAAAACAAACCTGACCGGATTAAATTTTGAAATAATTTATTTCGAAAATGATAATTTTAACACAGGCTCTTATGGGGCACACATGAAAACTGCAAAAAAATTCTTTAAAAATGCGTTGAAATGTCAAAATCTATCCTAAAGACTACATCATAAACATGTGAGTTGTTTTAAAAATTGTATATCTTTCCGTACTATCTTGTCCGAAAAAGTGTTATTTTAGTTATGCCGTATATATTTTTATAGTAGACAATTCGAAATAAATGCATTTCTTGATAATTCACATAAAAATAAGTGAAAATAAAATTATTTTGATGTGGTTTGGAAATGTTTATTTACATTTTTCACAGCAATGGTTGCTAGTTTGATTAGTTTTTGTTTTTACTAGCGACTGTGACAACCGAACTATTTTAAGGTTTACTATTCTTAATTTAAGACACATTTAGAGGGATACTGTTTGGATTATATTATATTTAATACGCATACCTACAAGCAATATCCTAATCAATTGTGTTTTTCCTAAATCTTTTCAATGTTAAATAAAACTAAATGATAGAAATTATCTCGTAAGCCAATCTCCTTAAATGTGAAGATTTTGCAGTTCACGTGGTAACTTTCATTCTTAGGTTATGTTGCAATTCTGTTCTGACATATTTCATACAAAATAATTGGATTCAATTACTTGTCATCTAACATTATTGATTCTTCTTATCAATAATCAAAGTTACATTTACTACAGATAGATACAAAAAAAATGACTATTTTTACTCTAGATATTTTTAGGGAAAATCTTACAATACTGATTGTATTACTAATATGGGACGACTTTACCATTTATACTTTTAACCATTCATTCTGGTACAATTTTGTTTTCTCTGTATGGGTAGACGTGTTTAGGTTCGATGCACAGTGAGATGTAGTGTCAGACGTTGTGTAATGGGAGTGACAAAAAAGGCCTTATCTTGAGCAAATCCGTTACTTCGTGCAAGTGTCTAAACGTAATCTCTTTTATCGAGGTCTTCAATCGGTCTGTACTTTTGGTTCGAGAATCCGGGTTGTGGATGAACTTTAAGTTGCAAATGAAGATATGAATTCCTGACACGTGATTTACGGCGCTGAATGGATTATGAAGATAAATTGTATCTTTTACGCTTAATTTAATTTATTCGACTGGAGTAGAGAAAAGGAGAAAGGTGTGTGCTGGTGGTATGTTGTCTCTCTTTGGACGTTTTAGACGGTAAATCTACCGGTAAAAAAAGTTTGTAGGATTGAGCTGCAGATGAATTGATGAATAAGTAACTAGAGGAGGGCAATTTTCTGGTGTTAGTGTGACGAGGGAAATCGGGTGAAAAGTATCCTAAGTACGACTGGATCCCTAGTACGCCTCTAATTAAAGTCTAACAGAAATCCGATCTATTGTCTAGTGTGTCTGATTAGAACGTGACCCTTGCAGAACACAAAAGACCGGAGTATTAGTAACTAAGTTTATTCATAGTATTTATATATATATATACACGTTATTCCAGAAAACCTTAGTCATCTTATTCCAGAAAACCTTGCACCGCATTTCTTCAATATTTTTAAGCTATTAAAAAAATCGATTTACATTCATCAGTTGCAACACTTCCAGACTACATGTATTATTGCAGAAATATTTAGAATCTTGTTCACCTACATTTTTATCATGTTGCTCTTGTAGAATAAGTTCAGACACAGAAAAACTTATTTAAATCACTCCATCGACATTTCTTTCGAACAATTTTAATATAAATTATTGTATTGATTGCATCTATCGGATGCTTAACTGCAAAATAAAATAATTAAATTCAACAAACACCTTCGATACATCCTAATCTTTTTTCAAGCCCTTCCATCTATTTTTTATTAAACAAGAATCACCTCCTTCATTTCCTACTAACACAAATAATAATATATTTAACATGAAATGTAATATTGCATTCAATATACATAATAATATTACATTTAATATTATTTTCCATATTACAAATATGATCTGAAATTTATTATGAAAAATAATATTAAACCTAACATTATTTTTAATATTAAATCTAACATTTTTTTCATCAGGGTTAACATTTCATATACTTGTATAAATAACTAATGCACCAGCACTCGAATCTCGTTTTTACAGTCGCCGCAGTGATCGCTCGATAAACCGTGGCAACGAAAAACGCCGACGTTCTGTTTAACGCAAATGTTCGGCAACAAATAGCCGCAATTTGCGGCCGCATATTAACCCCATTGTGCCGCTGTAACTCAATTTGTATTTACGAATACGCGAACACTCGTTATTCGTTTTAAAAGCATTTCATTACGAAGAATATAATTCTATCATTAACGATTATTTGAGCAGAACGCGATTCCAGCAGCGGCGCGGTATCGGCGCGAAAATCGATACGTTTGACACCTCGTGGCTGCATTCACACCAGAAGCGGCAGGCACAAATAACGCCGGCTCGAAAATATCTTCAGTTGCTCTCAGCAATTATTACGCGTGTATAATAACCGTGCAGCGCCGCTGTAATATATCCCGGCAACCACCCCGGATAGAGTGCCGCTGCGAATGCAAAAACCACTTTCAGCCCCGCGTCTTATAAGTGCCGGATCAAAAAGCCGTTCGCGTACCGATAGGATCGGGCTGCCGCATACACCCCGGCAAGTTATTTACGATCAATAATTAGTGGTATCTATCGCTGCCGGCGCCAAGTTTGCTCTGCATCCCAGCGACAAATGATATACCATCACGGTTGCCTGTACCTTACCCATGACGCTTCTGGCTCTACCGAAGTCGTCCTCGGGTTGCTCGTTTTTTACCGCGGCGCATTTGCATGTCTCTGTTCTAAACCGAATCGTCGTGCGCCGCTTCTTCGGGTGTTGTGTTTGTAGAGCAAACGTTTTCGGTTAAATAGTTGAAGTTTTGGTGAGGTAGACAATTTTTAGGAGTTGCCGCAACAGTGTTGCGGCTGTTGGAAGGTCCCTAGTAAAAATTGTGATTATGCTAATTTCAGGGCCTGATCAGGATACCACATCACCTGATCAGAAACTCAGGCATCCATATCAGGCCCTGACTGTATGGTTGGAATTGATGTGGGCATGATGAGGAATCCTCATCAGACTCATATTTTGCCGAAAAAATATAATGACTGAGACGAGAATTGAACCGTCGATGCTCAGTTTCTAGTCTGTCTGACTTGTCCTCGAGCTAATGGAACATTATATGTATGAGTGAATGTGATATGAATATCATACTACCAGGTTATGATGTGGCTTGCCCTATCATAACCTGAGGAGGCCCAGATCATGTTAGCCTCATCCAATGATGTGGCATTCTAACCAAAACCTGATAAGGCTATGATCAGGTTGCCATATCATAACCATATCAAAATTACCTGGTTAGGACCTGATCATTTTTCCTGGTGAGGTCCTGATGTGGCATGCCACTGAAGGGGCATGCCACATCAGGGCCTTTGATCATGTTTGCCACATCAATCCCTGATAAGGCCCACACGTCTGATGTTGCATGCCACATTACATTTTCTACTAGGAGTAGCATAGAGGGAAGGACTGAGTAAGTAACGAAGGAAGCGGGAATTATACTGTCTGGTTTTTTAGAGTGAAAAATGTTATATAAAAAATTACTGGAATTACAGTAAATTTACCTTATGATGTAGTAATCGCGACCTATATGGTATCCCATTTGGACCAAATGGCTTTACCTGCAAAAGAAAAATGCTTGGACGACACAATAAATTTTGATAGATCGTCAATTAAAAATTACTATCTTATCTGGGCAAAGTTCGAAATTATACTAACATTTTTTCCAAATGGTATATGTTACCTTGTGATTACTGTATGATATGGTAAAATTTATTGGAATATTTTTCTGTGTGTAGATATTCAAAATTTACGAATGTTTCAATGTGCGATGGGGTGAGTGCAGTTTTGAGTGTTTGAATAATTTTATATTCTCTTTTTTCAATATTTCATTGCATCATCAATACATTTTAAAGACTTTCGGGTTTACAATTTAATTTATAATATTTTAATAACTAGTTTAAAAATTAAATTAAACATGTATAATAATAAATTTAACAATATCTTAATACCATTTATGATTATCGCGGCGTTAGAGAGTTGATGAGGGTAGTTGACAATCAAATGAAAGTAATTAATTTTCTCTGAAACCTACTTATCTTGGTAGAATAAATACTTTTTCATATGAGTATGTGCATTTAAAAATAATCAAGTTTGGAAATGCGAATTTAATATAGGCTCTTATGGAAACTGATTATTCAAGCATGTGAAATTGTTATATATCTCTTCAACATATGTCAAAATGTTAATACAAAACCAATGTGTGTGCAATTATAATATGGACATATGATTTGTTAACGAAAATATGTAACTTGGTAATAATAATCATTTTATATTTATATTTTTTTATTAATCTTGAAACAAACTAAAAAAGTCATTTCTAGAGATTTGAAGTATTTTTTCATTTTTGTTATATTATATTTATATTTTTGTTATGGTATATTATTTTTCTATCTAAATGATTGTACCTGGTGTGATTAGTTTTTCTATTGACTAGCGTCTGTGACTGCTTCACTACCTTAGTATTATCATCTGATAGTCAAGAATTATTAAGCTCTTAGAGTAAAATTTATTCCCACACAAAAATCTTGTTCATTCATCTAATGAATTAACAAGATTTCAAGATTCATTAAATGAATTAACAAGATATACGCATACATACACAGTACGATGATTTTTTATTAGAATTCATAAGTTTCAGAAGCGCAGAAGTTTTAAGTAGGAATTTCCTTTCGTCTTAAAACAGAGACCGTTTTGAATCGAAAGGTTTTAGTAGAAAAAATAGCTTTTTGAATCAAAAGGAAACGACAACAATCCTTTTGATCCAAAATTAGTTTTTTCATATTGAGCCATGACATTATATTCGCCAATCATTGCGATTACCTTATTAAACCCCAAATTGATCTTTTCAAAATAATTTTAAACTCACACAGTTAAGTTTTGACTCATCTGAATTGAACTCGAAAGATGGAAAAATATCTTCGTCCGTGCAATATTTCTCATTACTTCTATTTATATATTAAAAAAATATTATTTCAACTCACCCAATCAAAATAGCATCCTCCACGATGTCTTTAAAATAAAACAAACGATAAAACTAAACTAAATGCGCATCAAAAAAATCTTAAAGAACATATTTCAAAAAACGCTGAAATGTCTCAACATCTCATACAGTTTTCTATTAAATCCCTGTTTTTCTCCAGTCGCTCCCTAATAGAACCCCCTAATATAACCCTTCAATTTCCCTTTACCCCAATCAAAACATTGCAAAAGAAGCATCACATTGAAAACACCTGTAAATTAACGAGATCGCAATTTCAAGCTTCTTTCGCCTTCGCTTTACTTTCGCGCAGACTTGATGCAGTGCCCGAAGATACCGGCGCGTCGCAAATGGGAAACTGGCGACGAAAAACGGCATCGGTGTATAAACACGTCATATGCCCGAGTCGATGTTAAAAAAGGGCGACGGAAACGGAAGTGCCTGTCAAAACTGGGTACATAAACAGGCTGGTTCGCGCGCAACCCTATTATATATTCACGCAACGGATACGTCAAATAATCTCTCGGCGAGTTCATCGTGTTCAAGGTAAGTGCACCACGTGTATTAATGCGTTACGCGTGGAAATGTTTTGAGCTGCGGCAATGACTCGACTGAAACGCAATTAGTTTTCATTACCGCTCATTTTTAAACCGACTTCTTTCAAGTCGAATGAATTCGTGTAGCCGGGTATTGTTTCGACGAGATACGCTAATGAACGTCAATGTAAACGCGAGATATTCGTACATGTGGAGCGAGATAGCCGAAGCCAGATAGCTTTCACATAATTCGAGAACATTGTAAATATATTGTGTGACGTAAGTGCGAGTCGTGCAATACGGTTGTGTGGAGATAACGTGTAATTAATAACACCATGTTCCGCTAAACAATGCATGATATTTCATCGCGAGTAATTATTATTGATGATTGTGTAACGTGAGGGGTATGAAATTTAGATGCACTCATACTTGCTGGTCGTTTAATAGGTCGCATATAAACCCGTGGTTACAACATTGTATATTAATTCTGTCGTCTTCAATCCTGTGTTCAATTAAATTTTCAGGTATCAGCATATCCTGGTTAAAAGTTAATTAAAAATCAGTTAAAAAGCCGTCCTTTTACAGAAATTGTTTGGTCCAGAGGTAACGTATTCAGCTTTCAGCAGTAAGGTCGCGAGTTCAAAACTTGGCGCTGACTTTACAAAAAAAATAAAAAAAATTGTATATGGAACGTTCTCTGTTTTCTTTTTTTATATTCTTTTTTCCCACAGATTTTAGGTGAATTTTTATCATATTGTCCTTATAAATTCATGGGCATTGAGAATCGACATCTCAGCAGTAAGGTCGCGAGTTCAAAACTTGGTGCTGAATTTACAAAAAAAAATGACGCAAATTGTACATGGGATGATCTAGGTTTTCTTTTTTATATTCTTTTTTTCCACAGATTTTAGGGAAATTTTTACCGTATTGTCCATATGAATTCATGAGAATTTAGGATCCACATCAAAGGAGTCTCCTATGACATTTCTGTTCCAAAATCGATAGGATTTCTTTACTAATTTCCAATCTACTATTAAGCAGAGTATTTTGTTCGAAAGAATATATGAGTTCTTCATCATAAAAAGAAGTTTCCACCCATCAACTGCTTCTGCTCCAAGCAATCTCCTTCAAGCATTTGCGTTCTACGCTGGCAAATGACGCTTTAAACGTGCCAACCACGAAACACCTTTTCCATCAAAGCAGCCATTAGAATGCGAGAACGCCGCCGTTCGGCGATAGACACTCGAATAAACGGCGAAATAATAGAAAGGAAAGGTCAAGTCCGGCACTTACTTATAAAAATCAAGCCGTATCTGTGACATGTGGTTAGTAGGGCTCAGCGAAATATTTATGCCGCAGTAACTGTCCGCCTCCCCAAAGTAATAGTGCTCCTAAACGCATCAATTTCACGCAACGGCGCGAGAGGGCGTCACGTTTTGAAACAGATATCTATCATTCATTATTTTATCGTTTGCGGCCGGCGTTCGTCCCGTCTTTTTCGGGCGTTTCTTGCCGCATACTAGAGATATCATTAGGCCGCATCTCGCAATCCGCACGACGCGCAGAACTGGCTTTCGGATCGGTCTGCAATTTGCCTGGTGACCGCTTCGTTGCCGTTCTTCACGAGCGATTGAACGATTCCTCAAGTCAGGCCACGCGGTGTTTTGTTCGCCGTACGGTATAATGGTGCATGTATTTGGATCACGTTCCACGATATGTCAATATAAAGGAGTTCCACGGGGGCCTCTGCATGCCAATTCGGAGGCGGAGTAGCTTGTTATCCTAAATACACGAAATCCTTTGGAGACGCCCAGGCGACCCTTTCCTGCGTCTTCTGGATAATGCTAGACAAATTGACGATTGAATCGAATCCTAAAGGATACGTCGAGTCAAGTCCACCTGCCGCGATCGAAACTGTTGACTAAATTATAGAGAATGGATTTTACTCGACTGAGTTGCTAAACAGTCCCCAGCTGAAATTGTAATAGGTCCAGGTCGCGTAATCGGCGGGGGATACTGATTGCTCGGGCGTTTACCAGTTTTCGACATTCAACGATGCTCTAATCTGAAATTCAATTCCTACGGTTGTAAGAAGCTTCCCTCAGTTAGGGAACTTCTTTAGGACCTTCTTTAAAGGATTTTGCTAGGGATTTAAACTATGCAAATGGAGGTATTCCTTCCTTTCACAATTAGAAAAACTTCTCGCTGTAAAAACTGGCGTCTTAATTTTTAGACGTTTTTAAATCATTTAACAATTTCAGACACTATGTGTCTTCCTTTAAGACATTTGGTGGCAATTAAGACATCTAACCCTGCAGAGTTTTTACAGTGCTTCCATGGGAATTACGAAATTCTTACATTCGTAATTTCACTTGGCTTTGCTCAAATCAGAAGCATAAGACTTCACAATCCAGATCGCGGGCGCAAAAGTAAAACGACCGCGAGGATAGCTTGAGTTCAAAGACTCAAACCAAAATCAATCCTTCGACGTAGCATGTCAATTGTCGGGAGCTGAAAAACAATCGGTGAAAAGTTTCAAACGAGCAAGTTGAAAGGTAAATCGCTACGGAAGGATTCGCGTTTTATTTTGCCTGCGATGAGGGAGACGACCGAGGCGACCCTTTTTATTCTCTTTGCGCGAGCTACTCGTCGTTCGTTTCATCGCAGTCGCAGTCGTCGACTTTTTTATTCCAACGCGACATACCAAGTCGTCACGGGTACTGCAGAGGCTATAAAATATTTGCTTTGGTAATGAGGCCATGGTTGAACATAGGGGAAGCTCCAAGCGGCAGATTCGAAGCGCAAATAAGGAAGAATGCTGTGGAAGAGGGCGCACAAGAATTATCACGACACCTTGGAAAAAGGTTCGTTGCATCTGCTATAGCGATCTGTGCTCGGCGAACCGATATCAAAATTCGCGTCATCCGCAACTCCCTTTATATTATTCGTGTCATTTTGACGACACGAAAAAACGAAGCTCCCGATTCTTATCGCGAATTAATACGAAACCGTGACTGTAAAAAAGTGTGGATAATTGCTTGGACTTCACTTTGAAACCTTAATGTCTTATATCCCTTACAATGATGGAGGTACTTAAATAATTTAAGAAATTTAACTTTGGTACAAAAGATGCAGAAACAAAATTATGTATAGGTTATAGATTTATTTTCTACTTAATTTGGTACAGATATGTAAGCTCAGAATAAAGCTAACACTGGTCATCAAATCCAGTTATACCAATACTCTTTTTTCTCAGTTTCATCCAACCCATTTTCGTAAACTGCTAGAAATGATTGATCCTCAAACTGTTACTCTCAATCCCGAATTTAAACAGCATCCCGTTAAAACATACAAACCGACCGAAACAAAGAAAAGTCCACTCATTCAGATCTGCCTCGTTTCTTCAAAAGCCGAACCGCGTTTCTCGGTGAAATGCCTTTTTCGATTCGTCGACAAAAAGTGTTACTTAATCAAATCAACGCTTGACCTGCGACCCCAAGCACAAGTGCAGACGTAACTGTAAAGTGTAATAGGAACCTTATCCCGACGAACAAGAGAGCGGCATTGTTCGATACGTTTTGGACGATCGCGCTTTATCGATCTCCATATCGCGCCTTCTCTCTTAACCGAATGAAACAATGAGTGTTCTGTGGCAACGCGTTAACACGAATACCTTAACAAGCTAATCACGATATCAAATTCTTGGCCTGTCAGCGAGGCATTCCGAGACGATATATCCGGGCGTTGGAGCGGTAGGGGGTCCGCCGGAGAAAAACGCGGGATGACCGATTATGATGAAGCGATTTTTCTCTCCGGCTCACTACGTGTCCGACCAACAAAGCAATCCCATTCTTTCTCGATGCCTCTAAACCGACGTCTAATAATTGAAACACGCAAATGTGTAGTTACCGCAGGAAAATGCACTCGACACCGATTACTAAATCGGTTGCAATTATTTTCCAAAAATCGTCAAATGCGTTGCGGTCATTTGCGGAAGGAAAGAAATGATGCTTTTTTAATTACGGGTTTCATCTGTGATGATCATGTCGAATGTACAATTAAACGGACATTAGGAGACCGTTTCGAAATTTAGTAGAACCTCATTATCGAATCTTCTTTTTTGGACGATAAACTGTTGGAGTTTTGAGTGCAATGGTGGATGTAACTGTTTTTACAACGGACGATTTTGGGGGAAAATATGAAATATTAATAACGTTTCGCAAATAATCGAACCACAGTATTTGTCAGCAAGCCATGTGTTATATATTAATTACGACACCGTTAAATATAAACGTTCTTGTATTAATTGCACCGTTCGCTGAATTAGGCATTCGATTTTGGTAACATGCGATTTAACGCGGCAGATAAACACACGCCCGACATAAAATTACAAAATAATTAGCGATAACAATAATTAAAATAGGATAGACTTGTTGGCGGAACACCAGAAATGGTGGTAATGCGCGTTCGCCAAATTCACGGGAAAAAGCGCCGGCAAACCGCGACCAGTATCTTCGTTTCGTTTGCGCCAGCTAAATTATTGAACCTTATTTGACTCCGTGTAATTATGAAAGATTCACAATGCACGTTGTAACGGCACCTCTTACGAGACCCAAAGTTTGCAACATTACCGCCAGCCCGACAGAATTACGCGATATTAATTAATCATGTGCATTTTAACATCACATTAGCTCAATGGCAAGCGGTGCGGCAGGAGATATTATAATGCACGATTATACATGGCAACTAAAGAATCGCCGCATTATAATAATACGAAATTCACCGTGCGGTTCAGGCAAAAACAAACTGCAGATTATCTGCTTGTGTTTCCCTTCACGCAGAACCGAAAAAGCAGAGCTTCAGGGAGAAAAATTAGGAAGGAAAACCTAGTAGGTTGTTGAGTAATTTAGGATGTAAATTAATAATAATAAATGTTTCCATGTTAAATGGTATGGCATAGTAAATAAAAATTTTTTGATTGTACTTTGAAATCACAAATTTTATTATTCATATTAAACTTTAAAGGGAGTACAATGTTAGTATAATAAATACCCAATTATATTCAACAAAGTGGCCATTTATCGAAAAAAAACCTGGGAACAAAATTTGTTTCTAAAAATCCGAAAAAATTGTTTAAACTTTATTTAAAGAATCTGGTGTTGGTAAACAGGATTTATTAAACAAGAAATTTCCTTTTGAATCAAAATTCTTGGGCAAATACCAAATCCTTTTCAGTACAAAAAGTATCTTTTTCATCCAAAATTATTTGTTTCAGATTGCAGCTTTGTCGCAAAAAGTCGTCACCCCTCCTCGGATTATTAATTAACGAATCACGGTCTGGAATTATAATTGATACACGGGAAAATTACGATGCCGACGACGATGACTGGTAATCTCGCGGCAGATAACAGATTTTACAAACACCGTACGCGGACGTCATCCTTGAAATGGGAAGACGTCCAATGGAGTCATCGCGCTAGGATGAGGATGCCAGATAGTGTTTTATTATAACATCAAACATGGCCGGGAGATGCATCATGCGGTCGAGGTGGGAGGACGGAGGCGTATAAGAACGGATCGTGCAGCTAGTGTCCTGTATCGCAGCGGGGCATCTCTCGCAGCATGATCGATCTGACACGCACGAACTTGGTGCGTCATACAGCCAGGGTCCCACTCTAATCCGGCGCAAATGCGTCGCGGCGTCCGATGTTTTTCGACGCCGAGTGTAAAACACGTGCCGCGCACTTCCGACCGGGTAATGCGCCCGGACAATCGCCGGGACGTTTGTTTTGAAAACGAACGCGCGACGAGAGGTGCGCCACGCATTTGCAGGGCAGCGCAAAAAGGAATTATGCGGCGATGGCTGAGGACGGGTTGAAAGGAATGATGCGGGTTTTTCCAACCTTACTATTTTTCACACCTTTCTACTTTTTCACTGAATAAATGTGACGGTTAAATGATTAGAGTAATGTGAGTTATTTGTTAGTTTGGAAGTAAATGTACAAAAGTGGAAGAGAAGAGGAAGAAAAGAAGAAAAAAGAAAGGAAAAGAAAAAAGGAAAAAACGAAGAAAAAGGAATAAAAAGAAAAAAGGAGGGAAAGGAAAAAAAGAAGAAAAAGGAAGAAAAAACGAAGAAAACCATGTAAAAAAGAAGAAATTGATCAGGTGCACTGAGAAAAATGTTTCATGAAATATTACTGACATCCTAGCATATATTACTGAAAGTCAATTATTATCGATGAATTTTGAGGCCCTAAAAATCCTTCGATAATTACAGAAGTATTAGAAAATAAAGGATACGAATGACGTCCCAGCAAAAAATAATGAATAGAAAAGAATACAAAAGAATTGAAAAATATTAATTGAATTCCTTTTGGGAAATTCGGCATTCATATTTTTATTTTGCAGTAAAAATAGAAAAGAATAGAAAAGAATAGAAAAGAATTGAAAAATATTAATTGAATTCATTTTGGGAAATTCGGCATTCATATTTTTATTTTGAATTCTTTTCTATTCGTTTCTATTCCAGCGATTTCTCAATGTTTCAAACAAGCTATTTTGAATTCTTGAGAAAGAATTCGTTTCTGTTCAATTCCAAAATCTGAATTCAAACTGACAAAATGAATTCTTTTCTATTCTTTTCAATTCCAGTTAGGAT
>JABFPB010005404.1:0-13375 GCA_022817645.1 Ceratoteleas bidentatus
GGGAGGATTTATTTTGGAAGGGTTGAATTTGAGGTTAGGTCGGATGTAGAAATGAGGGAATCTGTTTGGACCTTGAAAAAAAGGACACAGAAAATTTTGAAAAAATGGCATGAAATATTAACAAATAAAAACTGTAAAAAATGAATTTATCGAATTTCGTACATTAATTGACAGGAGATTTCTTGTTACGTTTTTTGTAAACATATTAGCAAATATTTTTTATCAGGTTTCCAATGTTTTGTTATCACTTAGATTCTAATGGTGATTCAGTTACATTTACTAAATCTGTACTCTGTTTTAGGACCTATTTGTATTCAGAGCTTAATTACTGTCCATAAATAACCCAAGCCCCAAAATTCGATCGATAAAGGAAGCTCGACAGAAGTTTTTCACTGTGCATAATTGTCGAGATATCATCGTCAAAAGTGGGTATGAATGCAGAACCTCAAGGGAGTGCTAAGAACTTAACTTTCTGTCAGGGAGATTTACACTCGAGGAAGATACAGCATCACACTACCAGATAGTGAGGTTACATCAATTCCCGCCTCCCTCGGCATCGATAACTCCGCTTAACACTGCCATAGTTCTCGTATAATAATATTTTGTTCGAATTTCACGACAGATGGTTCGACAAACAAGAACCATAAATAACGCCATCGAAAAGAAAACAAAACCCATTTGGAAAATGACATCGTTCTGTACAATCATTAACTCTGAAAGCTGAACTCAAAAACATTTTTAACACGCATTTCTTGCAAAATTCTGGTAGAAACGTGTAAAAAGTGAACAAATGGACCTACGAGTGTCAAATTTGCAACTTGTCATTTTTTCATATATTGTGAAATCCGCATTTTCGGCAATAACGTTTTCTGCACGACCTTAACGATATAAATTAAACAAACACTAACTCCGTGGCAGCAGACCTGACAAATCACCTTAACTCCCACATCGCATTCTAACTCGCTCTCTTTACAACCTCCTCGAAATCGCGTCACTACCATACCCCTTAATCCCAAAACCCTTCTCCGCGTTTTCGCACATTGACGTATCATCCTTTCCCCCCTCCCCCAAGCCAAGTGTGCAAACACGGCCCCGCATGACACAAAAGCCGCCGGCCCAGTTCCCCGTCTAATTCCGGCTCTCTCCCTCGCGCCTTTAGCGCGAAAAAATATGTACGCGACTGAAATATTACTGGCGCTTCTTTGAACAGCCTCGGGGGTTTTTGCAGCGCGTTCCGAGTCAGCTCCGGGCGCGTTGTGCGGGCGAAAAAAACGAGCGCGCGGAACGAAACGGCAGAAAAATAGCGCACCGGGGACGGAGGGCGCGTTCACAGGTTGCCGGAGAAGTTCGTTTATACAAAAACGGCGAGTCGCGAAATGGGTCGCGGTGGCGGCCTGTGAAATTGCAGAAAGCCAACAAGCAGCCTTCCCTCGACACGCTTCCGCCTTCGTCCGACTCTTGCGCGCGGCGCCACTTTCGCCCGCGCTTTGTCGCGCTTTTTCCGCGACCCGGCTCGCTCGTTATTGCCGTGATGTTGCCACAGAGACGGGGTGCAAATGAAAGAGCCAGCGCAGGCTGATGTATTCTTTGTCTCGGGTTTGCGAAATAACCCGCGATTTAATGACATCAAATTAAAAGGCGCTGAATGCAAATTTAATCCGTTTTCCTTTCCCGCGCGAATTTGTTGCCATTGAGCGGCGCCGCGTACGCGCCGCTCTAATGTATCCGTGAAATTCATGCATTGTGCGCGGGTCATTAAGAGGGGTCGCGCGCGCGCCCCGAGCGACGGGAAAAATGTCGGAGGGGCTTTTGCCGGCGAGGTTTTTTCGCGCGAGGTGATCGACTTTTCCTCGAGACTCTTCGACAGGAACTGGTGTGATGTTGAGCGACATTTGAAGGGGAGGTTGGTGAGAAAAGGGGTGGGTTGGATTGTTGTGAGAGGATTTTGCGATCGCGCAGAGGTTGGATGAGCAAATTTTGGTTATATTGTATGGGCATTGGGAAAGTTCTTTTAAGGTAGTTCTTACACGAAGGGCCGGATATTTAGGGCGCCAAACAGAAAATTAGTACATTATTGAAATGATAATGTATTTTTTGGAGATTTCTTTAGTACAAGTTTTTTCATATAAAAGCATTCACATATTTTTTTTAGTTTTTTTTTATAGTTAGTAAGCATAAAAAATACATAGATTTGTTAACATGTTTTTTCTTTATAACCTTGCAAATATAATCATTTATTTAAACTTAAACTGCGATTGTGTCACATTTCTTTATCTTGCTTGATTTTGTGGCACAAAAAATATTTTTTAATATACTTGAACATTTATTAGTTAATTATCAAGCATACACCTTCAATACTACATGGATCAATTCTTCTCGTTTTTCATTTTATCTCTCATAAACTATTACTTAGAAAGTTATTTACCTGAAAATCTTAATGGAATGACGTATAAATAAAACTTGTTTATAGTAATGCAATGCTGTTATCATTTATTTATCATAACTCAATGTTAAAACTTCGAATTTCATTACTAAATTTCTCGAGAACTGGATGGTAAAAATCGTTCAAATTTTGGCACATAAAATTAATCCCCGTGTATTTTTACATAGATTTTTTCAAAGTTTAATCTTTATTTTTATTACTTGTTTGAACATCTTTAACGTTCCTTAACCGCAGTAAAATTGACTACGTCGTAGTGTCTCGTTTAAAAAAATGTTTTGGAAATTCCTAGATCTGGATATAATATGACAGATCTGAACACCAATTTGACATATATCTTGTATATGTATAACATACGCATATTATATTTATATATCTGTATTATGTATAAAGGCCCATCTAATATATGTATAATATACATTATGTTCCATCAAGGATCATATCCATAGCTGCTAAAAAATGTGACATTTTTTCAACTATTGATTTTTACAAAATGTTGGAACATGTTCCTCTACGTAACGTAGGACATTCCAGAACTGATAGGAATTCTAATTATCTAATATATTTTATCTACTTTATGAATCGTATCACAATTCTTTTTAATATTGATTCGAAGTAAATAAATTGCATTCGTGAAACAATCGATTCATACTGTTGCAGCATTCACTTACGATGCAAAGTTCGCGTTACTTTGTTCGACGCGTTAGCAATTCAGTTCCCTTTTGTTGTATGAATCGCTCGGCTCAACTATACCAAGACGATAGTATTGCTATTTGGCCGCCGCAAAATTCTTAAGTTTCGCGCGACAGCGCACCAAAAGGATTCTCGTTAAGACGTTTCATCAAAGCGATTGTCGAGACGAATTGAGATCACTTTGTCCGCAGTCGACTGGTCGATCGTCGATTCCGATTTGTGCTTTTAATTACTTATCGTTACGCCGCTCTGATACCGCTTCTTGTTGCATCGTTTTATCACGAAAATTGCATTATAATTAACCGAGTTTCGCATTCAATAAAAACCCATTTGCCTTCGTGTGTAATAATTTAAAAAGATTTCCGTCTGACGTCATTTTCGTCGGAAATAAGGAGTTTTATAGTCTAACTGGCTGCAAGTCTCTCGGAAGCAGTAATAATGACGTTATTTGCCATACTGAGTTGTCACGATTGAAGCTAAGTTTCGCCCAAATCCAATTTGCATTCCTCGGACTGCATTTCTGCAGCGCATTTTTGCTCGTTTGTGAAGCAGGGTTTGTGTAAAAGTGGCTCGAAAGAAATTGTCTTGGTATATAATGAACAGTCGATTAACTAAAATCCTTTCGGCATTTTTTGTAATTTACTGAAATGCCGAAATGAAACTGTAATTCCCCTCCAAAAGCCAGTGGGATTAAAATTCGGCTAGTTTTACATTTATTAAAATCTATCATTCAAATTAAATGCAACCTGAGCGCAACAAAATGACTATTAAATTTCGTACAATTCTTTTTCCTTCAAATCCGACTTTATTTTACATTTTAATTAAATAAAACCCGCTGTAAGGCAGATTAAAAATAACGACGAACTGCTCGCAATTCCCCGTTACAAATCCCGTCGGCCTTCTTTCATTTAATCCGGCTCTTAAAACCTTCCGCGAAACAAAATTGTCGCCCCAAACATCAACACCTTTCATTACACGCGTTCTATTTCTCCACCCCCAATCTTCCGAAACAAATTTTAGGCGTGAACGAGATTGGAAATGTATTAAGTGACTTTTATTTAAAAAAAATCAAATATATTCATTGATTTTACTTCAACTTAAACATTCGTTATACCGATTTTTAACGTATTTTAAATGTATATGTATGTGTGTTTCATTTGTATGACATTCCTGTTCATTTAATTATTCGACTATTAATGCAATACTTTCTAATTCATTTAAACTTTTTTCATTTCAGTGATGTATTATGCATTTTGTATATTTAACGAATTTACCGAAAAACTGTTTATCCACTTGTTATAATAATCATTTATTATTCAAGGCAATTTTTCATATCTACTGAAATATGAAACGGAGCGCCTTTTCAGTTTACATTATTAAATCAATCAGTTTGAATAATTCAAGTAAAATTTTGATGCACTTATAAAATTACAGTATTTATTGATTTCTTACAGATTTTTAGTTATAAGACACTGAATATTAAAAAAAAACTTAATTTTTTTATAGATAACCAAACATGTTGACCTGTTCAAGAAATACAGTAGGGCCTAAGTACACAAATGTAACAGTAAAATAGGCGTCATTGCATTTTATCCCGACCATTTTAGCAAAATACCACGGCCTTTTATCCCAAGTGAACAAATGAAGGGCCGCATGTAATAACGACAATTGCGCTCGGGCCGGCCCAAGTGCCCCTGAATACAGGCAATCGCCGCTGAGCGCGTAACGCCCAAATTCGGATTAAAATATCTCGAAAACTATAGCTGCTACCTGCACAGAGTCAGCGAGGAAGGTTAACACGCTACACTAAATTGTCTGTCACTTTCATAACCTCAAAATTTGCCTTCTCTTTCTGTTCCATTCAGCTCAAATCGGGGTTCTGTGTTACGAACTGCTTCGTAAATTTTATGAAGCAGATAGTGTGAAATGCAGTCTAGCTTGTCTAATGGTTACGATCCAGTTGTAGCTGATTTTACGAAGCAAGATAGTTGCATTAACGATACAAATAGTCCCCTTTACTATCCATTTCTCTCAGCGTAGAAAGGCATCTAATTATATCTATACGAATTTTTCAACAGGGTTATCATGTGAAAACTAATCCCGCCTTGTATAACATTATATATTTATAGCGGAATGGGGAATTCCGTTTCACGTGTGAAGTTTACAAGCCGAGTCGAAGGCGAGGTTTGTAATCGTAAGGGGAAGTGACTTCCGTTCATCTCTCATGGTGCACACTGTGTTTTACATCATGACGCAGGGAACATAGGACTTTTCCCACCCACACAAGGGGGGGGGGAAGGCCAATTCCCTGCTTCTTTTCAGGATGGAAAATTTATTTTCGCGTGCACTTGTTGTAAAAAAATATTATACGCAACATGGAGGAAATGGCGGTTCCTGACTCGGCTTCGCCGTGTGCTGCAATACACTATTCGGGAATTGTCTATTTCGCACCTTAGCTGCATGATATAAAAATACTTATCTTCGTCCAACTGCCAGCATTGGCACCTAAATAACGCTCTATATGAAATCACAGGAACATAATTAGCAAATCG
Source organism: Ceratoteleas bidentatus (assembly GCA_022817645.1). Lineage (NCBI taxonomy): Eukaryota > Metazoa > Arthropoda > Insecta > Hymenoptera > Scelionidae > Ceratoteleas > Ceratoteleas bidentatus. The sequence continues at coordinate 5,686 of JABFPB010005404.1, forward strand.
AATCGAAAACGCAATTCAAAACCGCCCGTCGCCTTTTACCGTCTCCCGTTTTTCAGGTTCCAAAACTGGCGCCTTACAATGGCAAAGCCCCGCCGCCCGCCTCTTTAATTAACTACTTACACCCGAATCCGTCCTGGGAATCGATCGAAATCGCGCTCCCCGTGTAAACTCGCCAGACTACGGCAAAGTACATCAGACCCGACGAGAGGGACGTCCAAAAAAACGGCGAAAAAGAAAAGCCCGGCATAAGAGGCAACTTGTCAACCGAAAAAAGCAAAGGAAAAAAGTGAAGCGTACATCAGTGGAAGCTCGAAGCAAACGAGAAAAATGGTCGGGCGAAGTTGGACGGAGTGGCTCGAGGGCCGGGGCAAAATAAAGCGGCTTGGCATATTATGTTCGCCGCGTAATGGCAACGCCGGGGCGAGGACGGGGGAGGGCGCGGCTCTTTAAACAGACCCTCGTGCATTTCATCCCCCTCACGACAAGCGCCGGCAGCGTCGTTGTCGTCATCGCCATCTTGGCGCGAAAGCCACTGTCGTAAAACCGCACACTTAATTTGCCTTGCAAAATTCAGTCCCTATCTTTGTCCCGGGGCCTCCGTCGCGCGCACCCTCCGGTGGTGCACCTGTCTCGTTTCAACCCTGTCTCGCTCGCTCGTCGGCGAAGTGCGAAAAGCGCGCAGGGGTGGGGGTGTGGGGGGGGGGGGGTGAAGCGCAGACCGAAAGGCCGAGTAAAATATGGGGAGCGTGGGGGCGGCGGCGAGAGAAGAAAAGTGTGCTTAAAATATTAACGCCGGAGGCGCTCGCGAGGAGGGTGCTTTGTTCCGGGCGCCGGGAGGGGGCGCGCGGGGTCGCTGCGCAAACAAGCCGCCGCGCAAAATAATATATGAAATATGCACCGCGGTTGTTCCGCAGAATTTTGCCGGAGAAAAGTTTTCCCTTCCTGCCTCTTTTCATGTCCCGAGCGCCGCCGCTAATGAAAAATCTTGCATTTTCCATGAAGGAATTACGCTGTCACTCGGCGCGACTTCGCCATTGCGGGAGCTGGCGCGCGCGCCCAATTTTCGCAAGTCGCCGACGCGGATTAGGATAATTATGGCGCATTGTTGCGCGTTTGTTTGCGGGGTCGGGGAGGGGGATAAAGGTGTGGGGGAAACAAAACGGTGTGGAGGAAATGTTGGTGAACTGTTGTCAGACAGTTGCAAGCTTGAAATGGGTGTAGAGACATTGTTGAACTTTTTTTAGTAAAATTTGTAACCATTTTTACGTATAAGTTAAGTGTAAACGAAATAAATGTTAAAATTTCGGTCTTATATAACTAAAAAAAATGTTAAAAATCCCCCCCGATTAAGACTTGATCTCGGCTCCTTGGAGTTCTAAATCCAGTATCTTAACCTCTCGACGACGACGACGACATTTGACTGTAACTGCACTGAGAAAAAGGTCGGAGGAAATTTTACCATATCATTTAGGAGTCGCGACGTATCCTTTCCCATCTGAACAAAATTAGGATGATTTCGAAGAATTTTTCCCAGATGATATAGTAAAATTTACTGGAACTTCCAGTACTGTCTCCTTTGAAGATATAATAAATTTGTCCAAATGGGATACGATACGTCGCGACTCCTATATGATATGGTAAAATTGTTAGAACTGGAATATGAATATGAAAAATTATTAGAACTGGAGTTCTAATAATTTTTCATAGAATATTTTTCTCAGTGTGCCGTATTGTAAATATGACTTATCATAATATAGATTCTTGGCGAGTTATACTTCAAATACAACGGCTACGGACAGTTGTCTCGTGGCGTGATGGTTAAGAATCTGGACTTAGAACTCGAAGGCTCGAGATCGAATCCTAATTGTGGATGTGAATTGTGGTTTCTTTCATCCAATTTTCAACGTCTCTTTCATTTTACGTTACTTATGCGTAAAATTGGTGACTCTATCCGGCCTGAAACATACATCTTGAAAATATTACATTAATACGTTTCGATAAATAATTTCTAATAGGGCCGTAAAGAAACTGTTGCACTTACTGATGTGTAAAACATTCAATCTACCAAGATAACTACTTTTCAGAGAATAATCACTAGTTTTATTACACTGCCATATTACCTTAAGAATACGATTATAAATTCTCTCTAGATAATATATGTCAGTTTATTACAGATGATTGATGTTGCAGAACAGTTAATCGAGTGTATATCAAAATTGTTCCTCCAAGTGTATCTATGTGTGACTGATTACTTGTAATCGACTATTCAGGATATTGCGAGGGGAAGAAGTGCAGAAAAGTTAGTACTATTTTAGGATTGATAAGATCCTAATAAAGTTAGTAATATATTGAGATGTTTATAGGAGTTGGTATCTTGTGACTCTCAAAAAGTTTCAAGAGTTCCAATAAGTTACCAATCTCTTGAATTTATTACAATTAATGATCTAGAAAAGGGTTGATATCCATAAGTTTCTGGCTCTTGTTGTATTATTGTGGATACTTGGTGACAGTATTTTATACAATTCATGCATTACATCTGGGAACTGTCCAATATGGAATACTATTGAACGCAGCATCGACATGTAATATACGACCCTATTCGATAAATTTTATATTAAACATATTATGCATCCAACTGTGCAATTTATTGATTATACAATGTTTCAAATAAAAGTCTTACTAATGGCTACCAGTGTACCAAAAAATATCCCACTTATCTATAAATCACAACACGTCAGCATTTATGCATAACAGCCCCACATATAAATGAATCCCATACATAACTTACACCCGTAACACAGGTGAAATGATATACGCGTTGCTTATACATAATATTTGAGAGTGAAATATATTTGATCATTAAAGTTGATCACTAAATTATCGAGCACACTATCCTTTACTCCGTCGCTAAATATTCATGACGCGACAGACGGCGGAATTTCATCCGGAATAAATGCGCGGTGGCTGTGAACGCAACAGCAACGGGGTCGTGAAAAAAATGTCCCGACGACGGCATTCGCGCGAGCAAAAATGGCGGAACACGACCCAATAAGCTTTATTTTATCGCGCCCGAGCATCTTACCCGTTTAGACGACAAATTTCGCCGACGCGGTTTCGCGCATGAAAATTTCATATCGCCAGCGACTAAAGCGCGGCATTGTGAAAAACATCATCCGTTTAATTCGGAATCGCGGAATGAAAGTCTATGCGCGAGCCGACGACAAAAATGCGGCGCCGCGCGTCTGAAAGGGCTCCGTTCTCGGCGCCGCGCGCCTTAGTTAGGAGCGAACAAATGACACGCCGCGGCGGGAAAAATTTGTTTCACAAAGTGTGTCATTGTAAACGCATTTCTGTCGCGGCGTCATTAAAATTGAAAGGATTCCGGGTCGCAAGATGCTCGGCATCCACGTAAATATGGAAATGACTGCGTTCTTTATCTCCGTGTGAATACGAATTCCGGAACACATGCTGCACGGAAATGTATGTACTACACGGCAGAGTTAGCAACGCAGCTAAGAGCCGCCGGCTCGTAAAAGGAAGAGGGCGCCACGCTGGTGGAGGGCTTCAATCCGCGCCGACGAGCAGTGGTGTACCAAGAGGCGAGGCTTTTTTACCCGAAATCGTTTCGCGGATTTTCGCGCCGCCGGAAATATCGCTCCGTCACGTCGAACGTTAGCGCGGCGCTCGTGCGAAAAGCCGACTGCAAATCCGCGAATAAACATCATCGCGGGCGGAATGAACAACGAGTCTTTTCCGCAATGCGAGTCTGGAGAAGTATCCGCGGAAAGAGATGTCCGATCGTTTTAGTGAGAAAAATATTTTGTGAAATATTGTGAAATGATGATCGTTTTCGATCAAGTTTTGATCGAGACATTTTTTTATTTTTGGGCGTATACTGACTGTAATTAGATCTAATCAGGTTTGATTGAATTTCGATTGGATCAAATTATTATTAATAATTTGATCCAATTTGATCCAATTGGTTATTGGATTATATTATTGGATTTATGAATGAGAAAGCCAATAATATAATATTATGAGTTGTTGTATAGCTAATTGCTACTTTCTTCATACCGGGAAGTATATCTCAATGTTGCTATAAGTATAGCTAACCACTACATGCTTTACCACTTTTCTCAGTGTGATATAAAAATACCATTTCTCTCCCTCCAAAAACCATCAGATCCCTAAAGGACCCCACATTTCCCATCACAGATATCCCTGTGAATTTGGGAGAAATTGTGTTACATTCTTAGGACAAACATACACTCATTCCATTCAAAATAACCCGAACTTTTCTGCCACATGAAACACGCCAAATTTTTTTGCCAAATTGTTTTACTTTGGCCTTTCCCCGAAGGGCCCTGCTCAAAAAACAGCGCGTCAAGGGTCAATTAAAAGCGGCGCCCGCGACGCGCAAAGCCCGAAGTCTGCGCGGCGAAATTACGGCTACGCCACTGTTGCCATCCATTTGCTCAGCGACGTGTTCCGTAAAACCACTGCACTATTCAATAGCGCGCCGCCGCTACTTCTCGACGTCCCTTTGATCTCGAGAACACTCTGCCGCCGACCTGCATGCACATATTTACGTCGCGTGCATCCGCGTAAGCGACATTACACATGTCGCTCGCACAGAGGGCGACGCGAAGACACGGCGCTTGTGGCGGGAGCAAGACGCCGACACTGGAGGTGTCGAATGTGACGCGACCGCGACACTTAGTGTTTGCCCGGGCGCACTTGGGACGCGCGAGGCTGTGCACATATCGCGAATGAATAATGCGCCGCAATGCAGCGCGAGGGGCCGACGCGCCCCTCGATGCAAGTGCCGGGATTTTCGCCGGCTAATTGCGAGGGGCTCGCGGTTTGCATTATTTGGTAGCGAGGAAATTGACGGTGCATGGTAGATTTGGGCTTTGGACACTAAGGAGGGTCGAGATTAGGAGGGGAATGAGGGTTTGATCAATGTAATAAATTTAACTTCTGTCGGATCATGATCTTTCGGAAACATTATATTTTAGGTACTCCTTTTCACATTAGAGTACATTTGTTAACTTTCGTCATTTTAACAGGATTCTTTTTAGTTGTCTGCTCTATAAGTTTCTGGTGATAGTATACGCTAGAATGTTCATCACACTTGGTGGTGTTAAACGTCGGTCCATAACCACATTTTCCGACAGTGCCTGTAGAAAGACCGACAAGTTCACCTTTGTGATTTATTAGAGGACTACCGGCTTCTACCTGTAAAATTTTAAGAACAAATAATTCAATTAAAAAAATTAATCGTTTATCAGACTATGATTGGATGAAAATAATGTGATGATATTATTTCGTACTGTTAAATGATAATGGTAAATCGATTGTTCATAATAACTTTTGTACCCCGTTTTACTGATTTTTTAAAAACAAATTTCCAGTAAAAAAATTTTTCTATTAAAAATTTTCCAATATATTGAAATATTTGAGAATATATATCGGGAATATATCAGGAATATATTGTTTTATAAAGAATCTATTGGAAATATATGTATCCTATATGACTAGTATATTCTTACTTTCACTTGGGAAAATCTCTTGTTTATGGAACTTACCATATTCACTTCACCAGATGACCGTAGAACACAGAGTTTGTCCTCCACATTATTCGCACAAGATGTCACTTGTCCGTCCAACTTCAGAAAGAAAGGATCACGAATTTCCATTTTTCGAAGAATTCCATTTGTTTTTACTAATTCTCCATTTTCGGGTTTTAAGGATCTCCATGGTACAGTTGCTATATCATCTGAGAAGCGAGAAACCTGCGTAGGCATTATTGAAAAAATTAAATGTAATGATACAAAGGAATGTAATGATATGTCAAATCGTACATAGATTTTTCAGGAATATTATAGATGGTTTATTAATATTACTAACCGTAATTATGCCTAACTCGGTGTTACAAGCATACTTGACATCTTGTGCTGTCCTTGTTTCTACTTCTGATAGTACGTTCCACCCACCATATACAACAATATCTTCAAGCTTTCGAACGTTTATAATGCAGCCTTTATCAGTCAGTACAACTTGCCGTGTAATCAATGCACCGGCACAAGATTTTTGTTTGTTTTCGTAATTAGTAGAAATAACTCGCACGATATAAGGTGCAGCTTCAGCTTTTACAACATTAATTGTCTCACGTTTTGCCGTTTCATTTTTTGGTACAGAAAAAGAAGTTCCTGAATCTACAAGGAAAATAATTATAATTGTATGATGTAACAAACTGTATCAAAATAGGGATGAAGTCAACAAATAAAGTGTATTTAAAGTAGTATTTAATGTGTCATTCAAGGAGAAAGAATGAACAAAAACTGAAAGGGAAAATTTAGTAACTTTAAATTTGATGTTCGTTTTCAGAACATAGTATTCAAAAAATTAATTGTTTTGAGGAAAATAAACAACATATTTAGTGGTTTCTAAGATAAATTATGCATTTAGAAGTATAGAGATTTAATTAGGTAATTTTCACACACCCTTCTTTCATATCTTTTATTTTATTGATTTTTTTCTATATTAAAAATATACGTGAAAGTGTGGCAAAAGTATTATAAATGTCGCCAAATGTAATATACAAGCAATGTACACAGTAAACAATCCGGTGTTAAATCCAGCAGGTCCATTCTTTAACAGTGTCAAAAGCTAGTCGAAGGTAAATTAAGGAGTGAAATTCACACCACACGGAATCATTCTGGCTACAATGCGCAAGCGCAACAGACAAAATGACTCCGCGCGGTGTAAACTTTCACTCCGTTACTCACACCGTAGCCTCAAACTCCGTGAATTTTTTACTGTGTACGTGATCTATTTATACTTACCAAAGACGAAACACAGAATACAAAAGAGCAACACTTTCTTTATTCCAAACATTGTCAATGTAAAAGCTAAACTGAATGCAATCACTGCTATTTCTCTATTTTATACTGACATGTTTAACATAATGAGACAAAATTTTGTTTTTTTTTAATCTTTTTTAATACGAAACTTGTTATGGGTCAATATAATTTTATTGTAGAATGGACATTAGCAAAAAAGCGTAGTATATCCATATTTAGATGAAAATATATGTAAATATTTTAATGAATCCTAGGCGAAAACAACAAAATATCATCATGTACATTTATAAACGAATCAATTACTAACACATTAAGACTCTCTTTAAATAGCTTTCTAAACCTTTTGATTCCGAATGAATCAAACTGTTTGTTTGCTTGGTCAAACTAAATATACTGCTAAAAAATAGTTAAAAAATTTATATACATAGTTACAAAATTTATATAACTGGAATTTTGTTTCAAATAAATAATGGAATCTCATTTCGTATACCGTATATTACATCTCTAAAAATCGATCTCATTATTATTAGCGGATTTCGATTCCCTTAAATTTATTATGATCTTTTAAAAATAAAGAAAAACATTCTTCGGCTCAAATACATTTAGTTTGCGATTACAATAATAAAATAAAAGAATTTTGACATACTGTATGTAGTTTTTTGCGATCTATATATTTTTATCTTTAGGAAAAAAATAAAAACTACAAATTTTTAGTCTACACTAAAAATTTGCATACTGTAAACTCAGTTCTGTACACTCAGGAAAATAATTTATTAGATCCAAATAAATTCACTTTACCATAACTAAATAATTTATTTGAAGTG
>JABFPB010005405.1:0-13375 GCA_022817645.1 Ceratoteleas bidentatus
GGCCACTCTGAGGCCGCTGTGAGCTTGCTGTGAGCCGCTGTGAAGCCGCTGCGATACTTTTTTTGTGTTTCACATAGCCCAAACAGTGCTGCGGAAATTTCCAATCGCTCGTGGCTCACATTCACATGGCATGCGGTTTCACACGCAGCTCACATGTGATATCGCCGTGAAATCACTGCGGCTCACAGTGTTGATTGGGCGTAAACAAACGCTATCCCAAAAGTCAGAAAAAATTATGTCGAAACTATGCGCGCTGTACGAGGGTCCCTACGCGATAAGTAAGGTCATTAATGAGAATGCTTTTCAGCTAATAGACGCCAACGGGAAAACTGCCGGAGTTTATAATCGTCGGCGAATGCGCAGGGCGAGAGTGCGAAACGTTAGCGCGTTATTAGAAAAAACATGGGTTCTGTGAAGGCAAATAAATCGTCACAACAGTAATGTTATCTCAATTCGCGGTTTGATTTTATTTCATCATGCGAGCGTACATAAAGGGAAAAAGGAGGCGGGCTTACAGTTTCAAAACAAAACGCGCGGAAAAACACAAATTACAAACATAAATTAGGCGGGAACTCAGTCGATTCCGAATCGACGGTGGGAGGTGAAATTCGGTCAGTTTATCGAAGATGGCCGTTAGACCCGAAAGTGCCGGTTCTCTCGAGAAAAAAATGATCGAGTTTCTACAAGCCGAGCGGAAACTCGGCGATCAGTTCGAACGCGCGACAAAAATGACCGAAGAAATGACGCGCGCGTTGAGGGATGACAGAAAGACCATCACATTTGTCCAATCACATGGCTATGGACGAACGATACCGCGCCAGCGTCAATGGGAAAAAGTAGTTCGGAAAACAATGTGATGCAGGAGAGCAAGGGGAAAGTCGAAGAAGGTCTATTTCAAACTGAGCAAGCGGCTGAGCTGGTTACCCTCAGCCACACCGGAATCTATTATTCAGGTTAGCGGGAACGAGTGAGTGAATTTCGAGACGAATTCCTTGCTCGCGAAAATAACATGCATGGTATTCCAGAGTCCGAGTCCGAAACTCTCGCCCACGGATTCGTGGATCCGAAACGTCATGGTCCTCGATCACCCGATAAATTTTGCACGTTTGGAAATGGTCAGTCCGATATTTGATGTTTCCGACCCGAATATTGCAGCATTGAGCAGCGTGATGGAGCCCGTTGTTGCGGCAAAACAAAGGAGTCCTGCGAAAGTATTAAAGACAAAGAATTCACGAAAGTCAACTCAAATAGTGCGAAATATTGAATAACTGCAAGTGTTGCATGTGAAATATATAGTTATACGGTTACTAAATTACATTCGCGATCCGATGTCCCCGGCAAGGAAATGTGGTTTAAATTGTACGCGCGGTAGAATCAAAACATTGACAATGTTAGGATTTGAAGACGTGTTTTTGTGTGGACTCGCGGAGGATTGAGAAATGTATTGTTGGGAGACATGAGTTTTATTTGAGATATTATTTTTATTGGCGATGCGTTATGATACATTATTGGCTATAGATTATTTGCGAAATACTCTGAAAAGCTATGCATACGAATGTGTTGGTCAGTAGGCGGTGATACGACTACGCGGTTGATTGTAGTTTAAAAAAAAAAGAAAGCGAGATTTTTGGTCATAAGCGAATCCACTGAAAATTTAAGTTGAATTGCATGAATTGTTATTAATTTTTTTGTTCGCCGATCGAGGTCAATTTAATTGCAAAGCGAGTCAAAACTCCCTCGAAGGTGGAGTATGTGATCGAAAGAGAATGGGCGAAGCGATTGAGCGCGCGGAATCCCGAATCGACGGCATGAAATGCGCGCGCATCCAGCGGGAATTCAAGTTTCAAGGACCGGCTAGCGCGTCGTTGGTCGGGTGGATGCGCACGCATTTCCGAAGATTCAAACGTAGGCGATGGACTTGCCCGCCGGTGTGAGATGGATGCGTGCGCCTGCGACGACGTCTGAACGGCAGGCCGACTAGCGCGAACGCGGGAATGCGCGCGCACTCAACCGCCGTTCAAACCCAAATGTTTGAGGTTTTGAGTGAAAAACTGGAGGTGGTTGAGAGGGGAGATCATGTATATAAGCGCGCCGGAGGAACATTGATTTAGATTTTATTGGAGTCGAGCTCCGCGAAGCAAATTGCGCGTTGAGACCCTCCGGTCCGCTCGGCTGTGTTCTCCGTGCTCGAAACGTCGAGATCGCCACGGACCTCCGGCACATATTGTACGAAACCAATAAAGAAAGTTCCTACATTTCGTAATTGTCCGGATAATAATTTTCTCTACCCTTTCTACCTTGGGGGGAAAGCCAAGGTAGTGGCGACCGTGGACCTACGGCGAGGAGAAGAACATTTTTTCACTCGTGTTCGGTCACAAAATGGCGACCGTGACAGGACACCACAGCAATCGCCTGGACCAAGTCTGCTAATCAGCGGTAAGCTGAATCCTTCCAACCTGCGAGCTGAGTGCGGTTGAGGATCGGCGCACATTCCGAAGGCGCAAGGTTCAGAGCTGTGGAAGACTTCAAGGGATCATAGCCAACATGAGCAACGACGAGACTCCTGTGGGTGGAGGCCGAAGGACATTTCCCAGTCGAATGTTTCAATCAGGAGTACGTCAATTACCGGGTCTGGCCCAGAAAATTCAGAGCCAGCACGGGACATCAACGTCGAAAAGGGCGCAATTCCTAAGCGACAAAAAACTAAGAATATTCCCGGAGGGGGGAAACAACATGGCGTTTCCATGGCACTTCCAGTGGACAACGAGGTGATGAGTTGCTCTCGAGGTGACGAGGGGATCAAGGCGCTGACTTCCATGTTCCAAGATCTCACTGTGATGATGCGACGCGAGCAGGAGCAGAACCAGTTGTTCCGGGCTGGTGTTGAGCAACAAATGGCTGAATGGCAACGGGGGCTATCACTGCGAGAATCTCCACCTGCCATGCCCAGGACGAGGCCTCAGAACCAGGATCCAACATCGGTCTCACCTGAAGACAACGAGGAACTGAATCTCCAAGGGCCGAATGCTAACCGGCGAGCTTCAGGAGCAGAGCCACGTCAACGAAGTCCACGCTGATTTTCCAGTAAACCAGCTGGACCTATCTGGCCGGCGAACCGCAACAACAACGAGAACTTCGCTGGAGGTATGGCAGGTTACCAGGAGATGGACCACGTAGACCGCGAGGTGAGGATTGTAAGGGAAAGGTATCGGATTCCAGAACTGAAGTTCAGAGGAGAAATTCTAGAACTGAATCCAATACATTTCCTAAACCAGTTTGAAATGATGTGTCAAAGGGAAGATTTTGCCGATAATGAAAGAATAGGCGTGTTCGGAAGCGTATTAACCGAAAAAGCGAGGACATGGTTCAACATGTGTGCGTTTCTAAATTACGATGCATTGAGAAGAAGATTTAGGGAAAAGTATTGGTCGGGAACAATTCAGAGGGAAATAACGTCATTTATTATAACAGGAAAACGTGAAGGGACAGTAGGATTAGAGGAACATTTTTTGACATGGGCGAATCATGCGAGATTCCTTGACGGTTACTTGGGAGAAATTTGGCTTGTGCGCCAAATGATCCACCACTACGATACACGCGTTTCTGATAGATTTTTGGCGCGAAATCCGACAACCGTAGATGAGATGGCAAAAATCCTCAACGAAATGGAAGGAGAATCTTTTTCAATCCGAGGCAAATTACAATCGCGTAAAGGAGACGTTAAACAAAAATCGCAAGACGTCGGCCGTGTAGATTCTGTTTTCGGGGGACCGCGTTACGAGAGTCGAGATAAATTTAACACGAAACCGCGGGAAATCTCTCGTGCCCATGGGGCCCAGAAGGGACCCAGAGACAATGCAAAGGATTCTCCTCCTGAGTATAGGTCACGTTGGGGCGCGTCCGGTGAACGACATTACAACGCGTTGCACAAGCAAAATCACATTCGAAAGATCGAACGCCGCGATGTCAAAGACGAAATCATTGAAGAAGGCGACGATGAGGGATGGACGGAGGTCGAATCTGATGAATCGGCAGATGATGAGCTGGGAGAGAACGCAGGCGCAGATTACTTGCTCGGAGCGTTGAACGAGGTCGCGGCATCGTCGAGAGGTCGAAACAGGCACAAGAGTCGCGTGAAAAAGGACAATAAAGATGAGACCTCCATCCATCTGGCCGGAATAGTGGCAGAAAATTATCTGAACGATGATGCGATACAATGTCCGGCGCAGGTAACCGCGAAAGCGCCAACAATTGTAATTCAAATTTTCGGTATGAAGATTCCCGCGTTGATTGACACAGGTGCGGACGTCAGTGCGATCTCGGAAGCCTTAGTCGGTGAAATTCGAAACAAGTGCGGCATAACCCTAGCAGAAGTGCCAATTAAACGATCGACGATAAAGGGGGCACTCGGATCGAATAATCTAGTAGTACACAAACTAGGTCTGGTAAATTTCACCCACGAAGGGCAAGAATATATTCAGTCCTGTGTCATTGTCCCTAAACTGAGCGCGAAATTAATTCTGGGAGTTGATTTTCTTAACTCTCATCGATCGGGAATCGATTTTGGAACAGGCATGATCGTGATCCATGAACCGCACAGTGTCGGGAAATTTTCGAGGTCGGATTCTATCGAAATAAAAAATTTGAGTTGCGCGGAAATTGAGCGGCGTAACCTATCGGAGGACTCTGGAAATAGTGACGATTCAGGGAAAATCAAATCGAATGAGTTGGAGGGCATGTTATTTTCCGTGAAAGAGGTTTTTCGGGAGGAATTGGGTGAAGTAAAGGGTTATGAACACGTGATAGACATGACCGATAAAACCACGTTGAAGAAACCCGTTTACCCCCAGTTGCTTATCTCAGTGAGGTAAGAAAATACATACGAAATATGGAAAACTGGGGGGTTGTCGAGAAAAGGACCACACAATATATCAGTCCATTAACCGTCACTGTAATGTCAAGCGGAAAGTTGCGCATTTGTCTTGATGCGCGAGCGATTAACGCTCGGTTGAAGGCGGATTACGCGCAGCCTCCTACCATAGATGAGGTACTCGCTAAAATCGGCAACGCGAAAATATTTTCCAAGATCGATATTCGCGATGCATTTTGGCAAATAAAATTAAATAAAGAAAGTCAACAATACCTGGGTTTTTTGTTTGAGGGCCAGACGTATGTCTTCAAGCGTCTACCTTTCGGGTTACGGACATCGGGCGGTTCCTTCACGCGCGCAATCAATGCAAAGTTAGGTCCCGAGTTGCAAGATCGGGTCATTGTTTATCTAGACGATATTTTGGTCGCCACCTCGAAATGGGACGAACACATCGTTCTACTGCGAAGGGTTTTGATTGCTCTTAGGGAAGGAGGTTTTACGTTAAACCGGGACAAGTGCGTATTTGGGGAAAAGGAAATCACTTTTCTAGGACACAACTTTGTACAGAATCGGGTACAGATGACGCAAGAAACAATTGGGATAGTAGATTTTCCAAGACCAAAGAACAAGAAACAGGTGCAGTCGTTTTTGGGGATCGCGAATTGGGATCGACGATTCATTCACAATTTAGCGGATTTGACGGAACCACTCGAACGGCTGTTGAGGAAGGATACGAAGTTCGATTGGGGCTCCGAGCAACAAATCGCGTTCACGCGGATAACGCGACGGTTCCGGGATGCTCCATACCTGTCGGTAATGCAGTCTGATCGTGATTTCGGGGTAGAGACGGAGGCTTCGACTACCGGATTAGGCGCGTGTCTTTTTCAGCGGGATGAGCAGGGCGAATACACCGTGGCATAAGCGAGTCGGAAGCTGAAAAGCGCAGAAACCAGATATACAACCACCGAACTTGAATTATTGGCCGTAGTTTGGGCTCTCAATAAGTGGTATGTGTTTCTGGCGGGACGTCGGGTTATTGTGAGAACCGATCACAAGGCGTTGATCTACATTCCCTACTGTCCTCTCTTAACGAACCGAGTTACGAGATGTATATTGGGGCTTCAAATGTTTGACATTCAATGGGAGCATGTAAAGGGATACAAGAATGCTAGAGCCGACGCGCTATCCCGGATTCCCGTCGCGAATAATCCAACGGCCGCGGTAGAGAATCAATTGTTTATTCGCGCAATCGAAGGAGAATTCCGGGAAAAGGAGTGGCTGAAAAGGATTCGAACTTCACAAATAGCCGACGAGAATTTGGGGGCGGTCGCTAAGTTAAATCCGAGCGTTACTCAGAGACGTGACGGAATTTTGGTGGTCCAGGGGAGAATTCGTCCCGAATTCTGATCCCAAGGGAGATAAGGGTTGAGCTAATCGAGGATTGCCACCGATGGCTTTGGCACGCAGGGACGGACAAATTATGGTTGTTCTTGGGCGCGCGTTTCAAGTTTCCATATATGAGAAAGTTGGTAACTGAAATCGTCGCATCGTGCGAACAATGCTTGATGACAAAGTGGCCAACAAAGTCACTAGCAGGGAAATTATTTAACTCCATTCCGACTAAGCCAAATCAATAACTGTCAATCGATTTATTCGGCCCTCTACCGCGCGGGAAATTTGGTTTAATGTCGATTTTGGTCGTTATGGATAAATTTTCGAAACATACAAAACTTTACCCACTGACGGCGATGACCGCGAGGCAAATCATTTGCAAACTGAAAAAACAATATTTTCCGGCGTTTGGTGTTCCGGAAGTCATTCTATCTGATCTAGGGCGTCAATTCACGGGTCATGAGTGGAGGGAATTTTCGGAACAAATGGGATTTAGGCGGAAAACTACATCGCCATATAAGCCGATGTCTAATTCCGTTGAACGATCGATGCGAGAAATCGGAAGAATCCTGCGATTGTGCGTAGGGAGAAATCATGCTTCCTGGGTGAAATTCGTTGGTCGGATCGAATGGCGGTTGAACGGGACAATTCATAGCGGGACAGGTCTGGCGCCGGAGGAACTACATGGTGGGGACGGGATTAGATTTCGGATGTTGGAAAGCAACTCCGCGAATGCAAAAACGAGTGAGGAGAAAATCGCGGCGGCGCAAAAAAGATTGAAAGTTGAATTGGAAAAACGCCAGAAGAGGTCGGGGCGCGAATTCGGCGGGTCGGAATTCAAAATCGGAGACCGAGTGTACATCCGAAAACAAACGCTGTCTCAAAAGTCAGAAAAAATCATGTCGAAACTCTGCGCGTTATACGAGGGTCCCTACGCGATAAGTAAAATTGTTAACGAGAATGCATTTCAGCTTATAGGCACGAATGGAAAAACTATCGGGGTTTATAATCGTCGGCGAATGCGCAGAGCGAGAGTCCGAAACGTTAGCGAGTTATTAGAAAAACCATGGGTTCTTTGAAGGCAAATTTAATCGTCGCAAGCATTATGGTTTCATTTCGCGACATAAATATAATTAGTCACGCGAGCACACATAAAGGAAAAGAGAGGCGGTCTTACGGTTTCAAAACAAACGCGTAGAAAAACACGAAGAATTAGGTGGGAACTAAATTGACTCGAACTCGATGGTGGGAGATGAAATTCGGTCAGTTGATCGAAAATGGCTGTTAGACCCGAAAGTGCCGGCTCTCTCGAAAAGAAAATGATCGAGTTTCTGCAAGCCGAGCGGAAACTCGGCGATCAGTTCGAACGCGCGACAAAAATGACCGAGGAAATGACGCGTGTGTTAAGGGAGGCCGTGGATAAAGCAGAACAAGGATGGCAGAAAGATCGTCACATTTGTCCTATCACATGGTTGTGGGCGAACGATGCCATGCCGGGGTCAATGGGAGAAAGTGGTTCGGAAAACAACGCGATGCAGGAGAACAAGGGGAAATTCGAACAATGTTTATTGCAAACTGAACAAGCGGCTGGGCAGATTTCTCAGGTGTCTCCAATATTAGTGCAGCCGAATCGACATGCTACACCGGAATCCATTATTCAGGTTAGCTAAAACGAGTAGGAGAATTTTGAGATAAATTCATTGTTCGCGAGAATAACATTCGTGGTATTCCAGAGTCCGAGTCTGAAACTACCCACCACGGAATCGTGGATCCGAAACGTAATGGTTCTTGATCATCCGATAAATTTCGCGCGTTTAGAAATGATCAGCCCATTTGATGTTTCCGACTCAAATATTGCGACACTTAACGGCGTAATCGAGTCCGTCGATCTTGAAGAGCAAGGGAGTCCTGGGAAAATAGTAAAAACGAAAAAATTGCGAAAGTCAACTCAAATAGTGCGAGAATGCGAATAGTGGCTACTAGTTTACATAAGCGATCCGATGTCCCTGATAAAGAAATTTGATTTAAATTGTACGCGCAGTGAAATCATAACATCGACCGATAACAGTGTTGTGACATGAAAACTTTTTTTTTTGGAATCGCGGACAATTTAGAAATGTATAATCGTCAAAAGATATGAGCTTTATTTGTAATACATTGGCGATACATTGAGATACTTTGTGATACATTTTGGTTATTGTTTGTTTGCGAAATTCTCTGCGAAAATATATACAAGGAATGGATTGTTATGTGAATGAATAAAAATTGTTTTCTTTTTGAAAATTTGTTGATGTGTTATTAGCGAAAAAATAATTTTGGTTACAACGAATCTTCTAAAAAGTTGAGATAAAATGTGCGGGTCGTTATTAATTTTTGTTTTGCTCGCAAATCGAGGCCAATTTAATTGTGAAACGAATCAAATCGCCCTCGAAGGGGGAGTGTGTGACCGAAAGAGAATGGGCGGAGCAATTGAGCGCGCGGAATACGGTTTTCGAGACGTTGAATGCGCGCGCATTCAGCGGGAGTTTGAACCTCGACGGCCGGCTGACGCGTCGGTGGTCAGGTGGATGCGCGCGCATTGCCAAGCGTACGAACTCAGGCTTCCCGGTGTGAGTGAAAGCGGGCGAGTTTGAATGGCAGGCTGACCAGCGCGAACGCGCGCGCACTCAACCGCCGTTCAAATTTTCGAATTCGAATGCGACGATTTTGGGCTATGTTTGAGAGTGGGAGAAAAGGTATTTAAGCGAGACCGGAGGAGCTAAAGACAGGTTTTTTTGGAGTCGAGCTCCGCGAAGTCAATTGCGCGTCGAGATCCTCCGGTCCGCTTGGTAGATTCTCAGTACGGAAGCGTTGAGAACACCACGGATTTCCCGGATTGATTTGGAGAATAAAATAAATTGAATTTAACAAATAAAGTGTCCGGATCCTCATTCTACCCTTTCTACCTTGAGGGAAATTTCAAGGTAGTGGCGACCGTGGGCCTGCAACGAGGAATCGTATATTCCTTTCCTCGTGTTCGGTCACAAAATGGCGACCGTGACAGGACGCCACAGCAATCTCCTGGACCAAAGCCGCTAACCAGTGGTAAGCCGAATCCATCCAACCTGCGAGCTGAGTGCAGTTGAGGGTCAGCGCATATCCCAAAGGCGCAAGGTCTAGGCTGTGGAAGACTTCGAGGGGTCATAGCCAATATGAGCAACGACGAAACTCCTGTGGGTGGAGGCCGAAGGGCAATTCCCAATCGAACGGTTTCAACCAGGAATACGTCCATTACCGGGTCTGGCTCAGAAACCTCAGAGCCGGGACGGGACATCAACATCGCAAAGGGCGCAGTTCCTAAGCGACAAAAAACTAAAAATCTTCCCGGAGGGGGAAAACAATATGGCGTTTCCACGACACTACCCGTGGAGGACGAGGTCATGGGCTTGGTGGACACCATGCGGGCTGAGCAAGTCGAACCACAGATAAACGACGTGCTGCCGGAAATGGAGAATGTCACCAGGCGTTTGACAGACGAGGGAATCAAGGCACTGACTTCCATGTTCCGAGACCTCACGACTGACGCTGGAGCTATGGCAGGTGACCAGGAGATGAACCACGTGGACCGCGAGGTGAGAATTGTAAGGGAAAGGTATCGGATTCCAGAGCTTAAGTTCAAAGGAGAAATCCTGGAGCTGAATCCAATACATTTCCTAAATCAGTTTGAAATGATGTGTGAAAGGGAAGGTTTCGTAGACAACGAAAAAATAGGCGTGTTTGGAAGTGTATTAACCGAAAAAGCGAGAACGTGGTTCAACATGTGCGCGTTTCCAAATTACGATGCATTGAGAAGAAGATTTCGGGAAAAATATTGGTCGGGAACAATTCAGCGGGAAATAACGTCATTCATTGTAACGGGAAAACGTGAAGGGTCAGTAAGACTAGAGGAACATTTTTTAACATGGGTAAATCATGCGAGATTCCTTGACGGTTATTTGGGAGAAATTTGGCTTGTGCGCCAAATGATCCACCACTACGATACACGCGTTTCTGACAGGTTATTGTCGCGAAATCCGACAACCGTGGATGAGATGGCGAAAATACTCAACGAAATGGAAGGAGAATCTTTTTCAATCCGAGGCAAGCTACAATCGCGTAAAGGGGATGTCAAACAAAAGTCACAAGACATCGGTCGTGAAGATTCCGTTTTCGTGGGACCGCGTCACGAAAATCGAGATAAATTTAACGCGAAACCGCGGGAAAATTTTCATGCCGGTGGGATCCAGAAGGGACCCAGGGAAAATGTAAAAATTTCTCCTCCCGACCAAAGGCAACGTGGGGCCGCGTCAGGTGGACGAAATTATAACACGTTACCCAGACAAAATCACATTCGAAAGATCGAACGCCGCGACGTCAAAGACGAAATCATTGATGAAAACGATGATGAGGGATGGACGGAGGTCGAATCTGACGATTCGGTAGATGAGGAACCTGGGGAGAACGCGGGCGTAGATTACTTGCTCGGAGCTTTGAGCGAGGTCGCGACATCATCGAGGGGTCGAAACAGGCACAAGAGTCGCGCGAAAAAGGAAAATAAAGATGAGACCTCCATCCATCTGGCCGGAATAGTAGCGGAAAATTATTTAGATGATGATGCGATAGAATGTCCGGCGCGGGTAACCGTGAAAGCGCCAACAATCGAGATTCAAATTTGCGGTTTGAAAGTTCCCGCGCTAATCGACACAGGCGCGGACGTTAGTGCGATCTCGGAGGCCTTAGTCTGTGAAATTCGAAACAAGTGCGGCACAACCTTAGCAGAAGTGCCAATTAAACGATCGACGATAAGAGGGGCACTCGGATCGAATAATCTAGTAGTTCAAAAATTGGGTTTGGTAAATTTTACCCACGAAGGACAAGAATATATTCAGTCCTGTGTGATTGTCCCAAAATTGAGCGCGAAATTAATTCTAGGAGTTGATTTTCTTAACTCACATCGATCAGGAATCGATTTCGGAACAGGCAAAATTGTTATATATGAACCGCACAGTGTCGGGAAATTTTCGAGGTCGGATGATGTCGAAATCCAAAGTTTGAGTTGCGCGGAAATTGAGCGGCATGATTTCTCGGCGGACTCTGGAAACATTAATAATTCAGGGGAAATAAAATCAAACGAATTGGAGGGTATGTTGTTTTCCGTGAAAAATGTTTTTCGGGACGAATTGGTTGAAGTTAAGGAATATGAACACGTGATAGATATGATCGATAAAGCTGCGTTGAAAAAACCCATTTATCCAATCCCAGCCGCTTACATCAGCGAGGTGAGAAAATACATACGAAATATGGAAAATTTGGGAGTTGTCGAAAAGAGAACCACACAATATATCAGTCCATTAACTGTCACGTTAAAGTCAAACGGAAAGTTGCGCATTTGTCTTGATGCGCGAGCGATTAACGCCCGGATGAAGGCGGACTACGCGCAGCCTCCTACTATAGATGAGGTCCTCGCTAAAATCGGCAATGCGAAAATATTTTCCAAGATCGACATTCGCGATGCATTTTGGCAAATAAATTTGAGTAGAGAAAGTCAACAGTACGTGGGATTTTTATTTGAGGGACAGACGTATGTCTTCAAGCGTATGCCTTTCGGGTTGCGGACATCGGGGGGTTCCTTCACGCGCGCAATCAATGCGAAGTTGGGTCCCGAATTGCAAGATCGAGTCATTGTTTATTTAGATGATATTTTGGTCGCTACCACGACATGGGACGAACACATCGTTTTACTGCAAAAGGTTTTGATTGTTCTCGGGGAGGGAGGTTTTACGTTAAATCGGGACAAGTGCGTTTTCGGAAAAAAGGAAATCACATTTCTAGGGCACAACTTTGTGCAGAATCGGGTGCAGATGACGCAAGAAACAATTCAGATAATGCATGATTTTCCAAGACCAAAGAACAAGAAACAGGTTCAGGCGTTCTTGGGAATCGCGAATTGGGATCGACGATTCATTCGAAAATTAGCAGATTTAACGGAACCTCTTGAACGGTTGTTAAAGAAAAATACGAAATTCGAATGGGACCCAGAGCAACAAGACGCGTTCACGCGGATTAAACAACGGTTCCGGGATGCTCCATACCTGTCGGTAATGCAGTCTGATCGAGATTTCGGGGTAGAGACGGACGCTTCTACTACCGGACTTGGCGCGTGTCTTTTTCAGCGGGACGAGCAGGGTGAATACACTGTGGCGTACGCGAGTCGGAAGCTGAAAAGCGCAGAAACCAGATACACAACCACCGAACTTGAGTTGTTGGCCGTGGTTTGGGCTCTCAAGAAGTGGTATGTGTTTCTGGCGGGACGTCGGGTTATTGTGAGAACCGATCACAAAGCGTTGATATACATCCCAGATTGTCCTCTTTTGACAAACCGAGTTGCGCGATGGATACTGGGGTTACAACTTTTTGACATTCAATGGGAACATGTAAAAGGGAGTAAAAATGCTAGAGCCGATGCGCTATCCAGAATTCCCGTCGCGAATGATATTACAGCCACTACAGAGAACCAATTATTTATTCGCGCGATCGAAGGAGAGTTCCGGGAAAAGGAGTGGTTGCTAAAAATTCGCAATTCGCAGATAGCAGACGAAAGTTTGGGGGCAATCGCTAAGCTAAATCCGAGCGTTATTGAGAGAGATGACGGAATTTTGGTGGTACAGGGGGAGAATTCATCCAGAATTCTTATCCCAAGGGAAATAAGGGTTGAGCTTATCGAGGATTGTCACCGATGGCTTTTGCACGCAGGGACGGATAAATTGTGGCTATTCTTGGGCGCGCGTTTTAAGTTTCCATATATGAGGAAATTAATAACGGAAATTGTGGCTTCGTGCGAACAATGTTTGGTAACGAAATGGCCAACAAAGTCCATGGCAGGAAAATTATTTAACTCCATCCCGAGTAAGCCAAACCAAGAATTGTCAATCGATTTATTCGGTCCTCTACCGCGGGGAAAATTCGGCGTAATGTCGATTTTGGTCGTTATGGATAAATTTTCAAAACACACGAAACTTTATCCACTGACGGCGATGACCGCGAGACAAATCATTGGCAAACTGAAAAAACAATATTTTCCGGCGTTTGGTGTTC
>JABFPB010005406.1:0-13368 GCA_022817645.1 Ceratoteleas bidentatus
TAGTTTCAAGTAAAATATACTTGTTTCAGACTAAAATATACTTCCTTCAAGAATATCTCATCCAAGAATATAATATACTTGGAAACAGTCAATATTTTTTTTTCAGTGTACCGCACAAAAATCCTGTTAAATATATCTTTGTATGTCTTGATACATAAATAAAATAAATAAAAATACATGTGTCTTTATAAGTAATACCTTCCAAATCTTAATATGTTTCGCAAAAAAATTCAATATGTTTCAATATGTTTCTGTACGTTTCAATGTATACACAGTATGCACAGTTTTGGACTAGAAGATTTTGGTGGAAAAGTAATTTTCTTTTGTTTCAAAAAGCAGACTGTTTTCCACCAAAAGGTTTCGGTAGAAGAGGATTTTCCTTTTGAATCAAAGGGGATCCTTGTTGGGAAAATATCAATCGGGAATTCCGTTGGAAAAAATGTTTTTGATCAATAATAAGTTTTTTAAGACTGCAGAGGAGTGGCGGATTCGGGATATTTTGTTTAGACGCAAGTGCTGATTTGAGCATATGACTGAAAGAGGATAGTTTTTCTGAGATGATAATTTTTCATAGGTCGAAATGATTGATAACTAGCGAACTACAATGGAGTAGCAAACTAAAATGGATTAGTAGACTATTTTATAGAAGAAGATTAACGTTTTTGGATGTTGACGTTTTTTGCTGTTAACTTCTGTTCGATTTTTAAAAGAAAGTTAGCGTTTCTCCGATTTATACAAGAAAATTATCGTTTTTCAGGAACTGAAAGCAGATGCAACGTGTTTTTTAATGCGTTTTAATCTAATTGGGAAACATACTGCATTGAAGGAGAAGCCATATTATATTGGCATCCATTTGTGTTATTTTTACATCAACGTTATCGTTGCATCTGATTTCATGTAACATTTACTTAGAATTTAATACTTACACTTTTTTCTGTTTATGAAAAATCGCTGTTTAAAATTGCATGAAAAATTCCCTTGCATGAAAAACCATCAAGCAACTCTTCTTCTAAAATTTTACATATCATCTCACATCAGATACAAGGCACGTCCCATCTCATACATAAGACAAAATATGAATTTGTATAAATTATAAGTGGATTGCGTTATACTTTAGGTCGTATCCCAAATATCGTTATAAAATTGTTTAAAATTGTTAATTAAAAAATTCCTACGTTTCGATACAAGATTCCATAAAAGATAAGTAAAAAAGATCAAAGATATTTCTTAAGATATGCACAAACTCATAAAAAGTTAAACGAAATCGAAATTCGATGAAGATAAGACTTAAAAGAAACGTTTATGTAGATAACCTTTTAAACAAAAGTTACCAAAAAAATTTGATTTAATAAATTGTAGAAAATTGGGGGAATTATAATATTTTTATTATTGAATTAAAGAAGTGATAAGTAGTAACAAGAAAGAGGATTAAATACGTAAATATTAGCAAAGCAGAAGTTTGTTGTCATGCTTTGGATAACAGTGTAGGCATTGTTGCCTTTCTCATTTTAGACCCAACGCCCTTTTTGCTTCTCATCCAACATATTATTTTTCCAAATGCAGATGTTTTATTCAGAGGCATTTACATTTTTGTTTGTAAGGATGATAGTACGTTTGTTCTTTATGTGACATAAACTGTCAGCTCTTTGTGCTGTTGCGGAGTTTTAAAATTTGCACAGCGAATACTGTTTTAAAAAGCCCGTTACGACAGTGTGTGCGAACTCGGTGTCACAATTAATTAGGTGGGCACTAAGAATAAATGAGCTTGAAATACGTAAAAAGGGTATACCCGCTAACTCAACGAGAGCTTATTTTAACTTTAATGGGATTTCGCCTAATAGTCTTTGTAGGCGAATTTATGGATATTGCGAGAAGCGCAATCGGATCTTCTGCTGGATTGATGTTTGACAGTTTCAAAAAAATATAAATACATAAAATGTGGTTACAGATCATTTACTAAATAAATGTAAATTAAATCAAATGGATAACGGTATATTTTGGCGAATACTTTTACAAAAATTTTGTAAATTAAAAAAAAACTTTTTTAAAGATAGAATAACAATGATTGAATGTATGTGAATTATCTCGCGTAACAAAAGAGAAAACAATCTTTGACTAGTTTTGTCTCATTACACAATATGCACATTGTGTAACTTTTCCCACGTATACTTAATAAATTAATTGTCGTATTTTATTAGATATTCATATTGCTCAACTTGCACAGCCAATAACTATCGTTTTCAAGAATCATTTGTCATATTAGCGACAGCTGTTCTTTTACGATAATAGAAATACCTGACTTTCGATCTCAAATTAAATCCTGATATTTTTACAACGTATTGTTATTACGCTGTAAAAATTGGGCAATGTTAAATGTCATAATTAAGACACTTAGAGACTTATTTTAAGACACGCACTTTACTCCCTATCCATATATCAAGCAGGAAAAGGGGGCATTGTAAATGATTTTTAAACTATAAGGGAAATGTACGAAATCATTCCCACATAAACTTTGAAACTTCGAAACTTTGAAAATTCGCAACTTCAATGTAGAATTTATAATTCGAATCTTTAAATATTTGAACTTTCATAGAAAATCAGCAGCCCTATTATTAATGAGTATATTTTCCAACTTCATTTAAACGTATCGAAAAATACAATACTCGTGTAAATATTTTTATGCAAAAATCGGATAATGAAATAATTACTTTCCTCTGATTAAAATGAATAGCAGAACGGTGTTCCTGAAACGCCTGCGATGTTGTCATTTGAATAAACATTAGAACTGTCTTAAAACGGTAGTGTAGGTGTATGTTCCCGTAAGCGAGAAAGAGATAAACAAAAAAGTGCGGCGGCAAAGTGACAGAGACGGCGCTGAACGTGAGCGATTTTTCTAATCGGACACCGGATCCAAATCGAGGGTAAGCTGCCGATAATGCAAATCGCAGTTAACGACGAAGAACCGTTTTTTGTCATATTTTTTCCGTGCCACTGCAGCCTTAATTGGTGTCATTATTCTTGTCATATAAGTAGAACAATGTTGCGTTGGGAAATTACGGCTTTGTCATGGAAATCGCGCGATTCGCGACATTTCAAAGACAGTTTAGCAGGGAAAAAATTGCCACAATAAACGACTATTTTGACTGTACTATGAAGTCGTATATTTAAGGAAATGGCAATATTTCAGAATATAAAACGTGTAAGTTGGTATAAAAAGTATTTCAGTTATTACACTGAGCTTCAGATTTCTATGTTCGCTTGTTTCAGGATGATTTCACCGCCGATTCGTCCATGGGTGTCTTGATAGGTTGAAAATTGCGAGCGAAGAGATTTGGGAGTCATATATCCGAACACTGAAAATTCAAAAAAAGAAATAAACCTTTTTTTTAGATCAGCAATGCTGTTTTAAAATGAAGATTTATCTATCGGTTTGCAGTTGTATTTATTTATAATCGTTTACAGATTTTATTGACAAAAAAATTCATTTTTGCTATTATTTTAAAAGGTATCAATTTAAACCGATGCGATTTTCTGAACTGAGGTCGATGGTTTAAGCTGATAAAATTTGCTTGCTCAAATCACGCGTTTCCTTTGAGTTTTTGAAGAAACGCTATATGGAATATTTCTATCACATTCTTCATTCGCAATAATTAATTTTTTATCACGTGGAATTTCCGGGAAGAAATGCATAACTTCAAAATCGATCGGCAACCGTCGGCCGCATTCAAAATTAAAATTAGAGTGATTTGCATACGACAAGGTTGATTAGATAAAATTGCGTAACGGCGAAGAATGTGTAATAATAAAAAAGTGGGTGGCTATTATACCGAGGTACGAATAATCCGCACGGGCGACGCGCCTGATGTATTTGCACAAAGTGGATAAATGCGTAGTTGAAATTACACCGCGACTTTGCATATTTACGTAAAGTCAATACACGCGATGGCTCGTAATGACTGAACTCGCAGTGACAAAGTTTGTTGAGCGGAACAAAAAGAGTATCCACGCCAGTTTGCCTCCGTTTTTGTTATTCATTTTTTTGTAACGCGTCAATCTATTTTCGTGCAACCCGCACTTTCATTGCACGCGAAATCTGAATAAAATTGTCTTATTATGCGCGAGGTAATCATACGATGACATCCAGATCTGTTATTCCGTTTCTAAATTTGAGTCAACAACTTCACAAAGAAATTCGTTAAAAAAACGTTCCCAAAGAATTTACCTCTTTTCGATGTGACGGGAGGTGCTAACACCTTCTGTAGATGAGGATCGTAATACAATTTTTGCACATAGGATATCAATTCTCGCGCTAAGTTCTTTTCGGTAAGTTCGGGTTTTGGTTCCTCACTCTCAATCAATTCCGCTGAAGATATAAAATTGAGAAATTATAATGAGTAAATCAGTTTTGTGAAAACAAAGCATATGCTAAAGACTCAATTTTTATCTTGTTGTACAAGTGTAATTAAAGTTGAAAAAAAACAAAAAGAAAAAAATTGTTATCGATGCAACTACACCGAAATTCTTCAGTGACGGTTTTGATTTACGGTACTGTTTTATCACTGCCGGCTGACTTGAAATTAACTTTTTGCGAAACTATCATTGAAGCGATCGATAAGCAGTAGTTAACGGCAAATAATCGATGCAAATGTATTGATGATAAAAATCGGTGAGAAATTATCATTGAATAATTAGAAATCGCGATGTGAAACTGATAATCGTTTGGGATTATTATTCTCATATGACATGTTATAAGTTGATCTTTTTCATTCATTATTTATCACTTGTTGGTTCTTGCGGGACGTTTTTCTTTGGTTGTAACTATGCAACATGTTTCAACATAATACTGATTGATGTAATAAATAAAAAACTGATTGCGACAATTACACATACATCTAGTCATCTCATTTGTACATATTCTCTTCAATCTTCCTTTCGCGAATTCTATTTGTCGATGGAACTGAACACTTGCAAAACACTTTCACCGAACACTCCCGAAAACTCCCGAAATTCCCATTAACTTTTTGAAAGCGCCACCTACCAGGGTTCTTAAACTGATCACTATAAATAGTGCGATTGTACTTCCGCCTCAGTTTCTCAATGAGCCTAACTTTTTCCTCCCAAGTCAGCAAACCCGAAGTCTTGCGAAGATCGATCTGCCAGTCTTCGACTCGTTCGGCGAAGGCATCCGTTGGACTTAACCTAAAAAGCTCCTCGTTTGGATCATGAACGCAAAACCGATGCGTTTTTACTTACAATGCCACTCGTTTCAGTTCTTTGGTCGTGAATTCCCGCCCGTACTCGGACGCAAATAGTCCACGTGTTTTCATAATGTTTTATTTACCACCGAAGAAGCGTTTAGAAAGTTCAATACTGGCACTTTGGCTTTCGTTTTTTCCTCCTTTTTCTCTCGCACTCGGCGACACGCAATTAAATTTTTCCGGTGAAATTTGTTTCGATCGACAAGTAATTGCTTGGGCCACTTCCTCGTCTCGTTTTCCGGATTGCACTTTATCGCATTTCACGCTGGGGTTTTAATTCGGCCATTTACTGCAATTACAAAGTTTCGCTGTTTTCACTGTAAAAAAGTAATTGTCTTGTTTGGATATGTCATTTGATTAAAAAAATAAGAGTTCGTTACAGGAATGTCAGTCGAGCGAGGCTTCCGAGAGCGTCGGCTGCACCGGTGCAGGTGTTGGTGTTCTATGGTAATTTTGCAGTGAGTGGCAAACATAGCAGCAGAGTTCTCGGCAGAGCAACACTAGGATGATGAACAGTCGGAAAACGAAATAATGCATTACCGCATTGAAAAAGGCAATCGCGATCTGCGTCATCGCCGATTCTTCCGGCATGTTGCCACTGGAATTTAATCACGAATGACTTTATGCGCGTTGATCTTGTTTTTCTTGGTTAGGTGTCATTGTTCGTTGTTCCATAGAATCACATTCGATTTTTATTTTCAAATCAATCGATAACACGGTTCAAAAGGATTTTTGTGTATCGGTTCTCTGAATGTTTAACTGGTTCATTTTTTTTACCTAAAATGAAGGAAAATCAAAGGAACAATGGTACCGATTTAGTGTTACGGTCAGGATATTAATTTTTTGCAATGTTAGGTTTTGCACTGTTAAAAATATCCTTTTGGGCCAAAATAAAGCATTTTGGCAAAAGAAATTATTTTGGCAGAAAAGAAATCGTTTTCATTTAAAAGGAATCGTTTTCATTCAAAACGAATTTTTAGGTTAGTTTTTTCAGTGTGGGTAGTCTGAACGGATGCATCAAAACGAAAGAAATTGTTGTACTGGGTAAACAGCGATTTGATGGATGAAAGGGAAAAAAGAAATTGATTGGAAAATAAGCAAATAGGTTTCTGGGGAATAGAAATTTATTTGGTGTATGAAATATCATATCAATGTAATATGTACAACGCAGTGATCTACAAATTTAATTTCAGTGCTTTCTGGCGACGATAAAAAAGGCGAATTTTGTTGGTCCTGATTATGGCTTCTGCTGTGCGATTGTAGATATCGTCGTACTCGCTTTTCCAAGGCGGGATTTTTTTATGATTCTCGATGTCAGCTAACTCCTGCGGGGTTTTGCGATACCGGTGCTTGAGCGTCCGAGCGTCTAATTCCCAAACTGCGAGTGGCGGTTTTCTCTTGAGCTTCCCGTAACCGTAAGAATCGGAACAGGGATCTCTAGGTTTGGGTTCTAATTTTGCCGGATCTAGAAAAATTAGTATTAGAGTTATTCATAAACACACTCTTTTGTTATAAATTATTATAATTACTTAAAAAATGTATTGTCTCCATACAAGTACATTCATGTTTTTGCCACTAATATGCTTAGATACATCAAATAAATTAGTTATTTATTTGATGCAAGATGAGATAATATAACAAACAAGATGTTTATGAGGAATATATTATTTTATGTATTATAATAAAAAATGCTCAGATAAATAATATAACATATTTATCTGAGTGTTTAAAGTTGTTTTCTATGATGTAAAGAATCGAATAACATTATGGGAAGAAAGTCGAATACGATTTGCCAGATTTAGAAAACGTAATAGAAATAAATGAATTAGTATATTAGAACAATGGTAAATAATCAACAATTTTTTACTAGGTAAACTATTGAAAGAGTGTTGTGGTAAATGGGTCAAAGTTAATCAAATTTTCATAAATTGTAAATGTATTTAATTGTATTTTTTACAGGCTGTACTTTTTTTAACTTATTACCTGGATAACTAAAATGATCTTGATAAGTTGTTTCCTTTGGTAGTTGTTCCGTAAAAATGTGTTTCCCTTGCTTTTCACATAAAGGTCCTACATCTTGATACGAAACCTGTGCAGAATATTTATTGTCATTTCAACTTTTTATTTAAATCAAAATGCATTATAATAAGATATTAAATATGCACATTGCTGCAGGTATGTAAGTTATTTTTAAATCGTATTATATCTTACTTTATCAGAATTATTATTTTTCCCGTTTTTTTTAGAAGTGTTAGTAATCAGTGGATACGGAGTCGGTTTCGGGTCACAAACATCTAACCCATTTTTGCTGGGACCAACGTCCACTAAACGATTAACTCCAATCCGCAGTTTACGTGGGGGCTTGTAATTCGATACATCAGAATTTGTCGGACAAACGGTTACGCAAACATTCATTTTGACTACAATTTTTATCTATTGATTAAAATTAACCTATTGACATTTGACTATGCCTTTCAAATAGTTTGATTTTGAATGTCCTTTCTAAATTAGGAACTTCAAATCTGAATTTTGGAAACTACATTCTGAGTTAATTGCTCTCTAAATTTAAAAAAAGTGAATATTTACTTTTTTTCAAAAGCTATAGTTCTTGAAAGTGAATATTCACTTTTTGAAAAAGTTAACTTGAATAAATTATGAAAAATATAAGTTATGAAAAAAGTAAAATATTGACCAATTAGGATTGACCAAAAACTGAGTGTGAAAAAACTTCAAGTTGATATTTCACTTTTTCAATGAATTCAACTTTTCAAAAAGTGAACAAACGATTCTCTCTTCACAAGAGTGATAATATCACTTTTTCAAATTTATAGAGTGAGAACAGCTTCTATCCAAATATACAATTTGCGGAAGCTGCATTAACAGGTGTTAAAAGAAAGGTGTTTTTAAGTCACGTTACTGCGGCGCTTTTCGCGCAGTCCTGGCGGTGCTCCAAAATGACCAGACTACAATGGACTCGCGCCGCTTTCTTGTTTTAAAGCTCTTCAAGTGACACTATCGTGCAAATATGTAAATTACTTCCGCGATGTATTTTCCTATTGTCTGTAAGCAATCATAATTACGTATTGTCAAACCAGAGAAACACTTTTCTCCAAGCTTGAACTCCTACAAAATAATAAAAAAATGGAAAATGTTTTAAATTTTAATGTGAATATCGTGTAAAAATTATTGAATATGAAATAAGCTATCTTAAAGGATACAATTCAGTTAGTTCTGATGTTTTTTTTCTCAGTGTAAAGTTGTAGTCCAATTTCTTTCGTTCAATAATCATTGCTCGCTGAAGACACTTCGTGACCCTTGACCTTCGCAGATGAAACTCGATAATGGTGCTTTTGGTGGCTTTTGGTATTTGGACCAAGCATCCCTCTCGAGTGGTCCATTTATACGGGATCACAAACGTAGGAAGCAAACTGCAGGTACACCAATTGGCGCTCTAAAGATATCGCTGCGTCCAACGGTCTGAGAATAGAAGCGTGACATCACGAGAAAAATGAAGAGGAAGAATAAGAGGAAGCAACAGAACAGAATCGTCGCACGCAGCGTCGCACTTCTTTTTCCCGCTGCACGAAAAGAGGTTTCCGGAAAATGCGCTAAATTCAAATGATCCCTCAAACACATCCAAAGAATTTCACCCCACCCTGGTTGAATTGTGCGATTCTTGTTTCGTAATTTTCAATCATTTTCAAACTATCAGACAGAAAATCTTAAAAATACTTAACTAGAATTTAATACCAAATGAATAAAAAATCACTCGTTTCGAAATACGAATTTTCCTCCCTAGTGGTGTAATGTACTATTAGTTTCTGCCATAAAAAAATTTTGGCAAATTCTTGTCCGATTTCTCCTGAAAATCTTAATTGAATTACGTATAAGTATTTCTTAAACTTGCTTAAGATAATGCAATGATCTTCTCATGTAACTCAGTGTTAAAACGTTGAATTTCAATAATTAATGTCTCGAGTACTAGTCGGTAAAAATCGTTGAAATTCTGGCAAATAAAATTAATCACCGTGTATTTTTCATACATTTTTTCAAACTTTAATCTTCATTTTCATTTTTTGTTTGTAAATCCTTAACAAATGGATTTACAAGCGAAAAAACATGTCCGTGTATACATGTCGGATGTTTAACGAGATCTTGCTTGTCATATTGTGCCAGCCGTCTGACGTTTATGGGACAACACGAGATTGAATGGACGCGGAATCTGCGCTTAATTCTGTCGGTGTCAGACGACGCGGTTCACGAACCGATTCTCCACGGATTATTTTTATCGAAACGACGCTCCTTTGGAACACGCGACGCGGTTTTATGTAAGCCATCTGCAATTAAACCGCGCGCAATAATCGCACTTTTATGATCCGCGATCGTAAAAACGCCGCCTTGCCAATTGTACGGGTGTTTCCTCGCGAATCGTCATATTGCCTTGTCTTTGTTTTTTAATCATGTGCATCACAATGCACTTTTCGTAGAAACAAATAACGAAAATAAAGTAATTCACAGTCAATCCCTTTATTCAGTTTACATGCAAATGCCTTGGAAGAAGAAGCAATTATTAAGCAAAAAGACGGGATTTCCCTATCATCGAAAAATATTTCAGGAATATTCTAAGAATATTATTTACCCTAACAGACACACCTCTAAAACTCGTAGATTCGACGAGGAATCTACGTCGAATCTACGTCCGTACGACGTTCCTCGTAGATTCGACGAGGAATCTACGTCCGAATGTTCCTCCACGTAGAATCCACGTGGATTTCATGTTCTATGTCTATATAGGTAGAGAAATAATCATTCTAGGCATATTAAAGATTATTCCTCGCAGATAGGGTTAATATTAGACAAAACGGCAGTAAATATGAGCGATGAAAAGGCCGCGGAATGTGGAACGTCACCATTGCGCCTTATCAGAGGACATTAAGGCGCATTGACAGTCGAATCAAAACACTTCCGTCTTTCGAAATAGTATGTCCAAAATAATATGCACAATTAAGCATTGTGGTTAAACGTAAATAATTCAGCGAATAACGAGGCGATTCAGCCGATCTATTCTCGTTGATGGCCGATAGGCGGAAACGTTGAGGGACCTGCTCGCAGGAAGTCATTTTTTATGAAAATCAGCGCCCGCATAATCGAACAATGCTTTGAATCGTATTTGGATGTAATCGAATTTAAATCATGACTGCCATTATTACTATATTATATTACAATAATTTTTCGTTTAAGTACCGCATTTTAATGGTTAGTCGCAGCCCGCGGAATACCATTGCGAAAACGCTATCTACTTTTAGTGAGGAAATGTGCGGATGAAGACGTGGAAGAAAACATGCGTGATTTAGGTTTCGAAAGGGCGCTAGGCTAGTTCATTTATTTTTAATGCGCGTAGGAGAGTATCTATTTTTCAGCGGAAACAACATAATAGATGTGTCGCTTTTGTAAATTTGACGTGTCGGGAACAGAATTGTTGTTGTTAACTTGACACTGCAAACAATCATTACTTGTCTCATTACTGTTTTATCATACTTTGCATTACATCTTCAGTAATTAACGTTTAACTCAATGTGTTCTCATTAAGTTTTAAACTGTAAAATTTGTTGGGGGATCTTAATTTTCAAAAACTCCCATATAGACATCGAACATGGAATCTACGTGGATTCTACGTGGTGGAACATTCGGACGTAGATTCGACGTAGATTCCACGTCGAATCTACGTGTTTTAGAGGTGTGTCTGTTAGGGCTTGGTCTCCAGAGGGTATTTTTACATCTTTAAATATTATTGAAATTGTCCAATTATGGCGGTAGTTAGGCAATGGAAGTATCAATAGTCAAGCAGATTTAACGAGGTTTAATCTCGGATGGGTGGCTGCTGAGATTTCTTAACCGTTTCAATTTGCGACTCGATTCCGAGAACAATACGCCATACCAGCACAACGAGGCGAGGCTCCGAAACAATTCGAGCACTTAGATCACCATTGATTGGATGAACTAAGCCACGCGGTTTTCCTAGAAGCGTTTCGCTAATTTGTCACTTTCTTCTAGCGTATTTTCGCTCGCGCGCGACTCGCAAGTTTTCCATTCGAGTCATCACGTCGGTTCACTGACACTGTTTCCCTTTGTCTTGCTAATTTGCTCGTCGCCTAATTTTTGCATCCTGGATTTTCGTTAGCTTCTTCGAAAACAGCCGGCCGAACTATTTCGTTCTGCTTTGTTCACCGATTGGTATAAATCTACCCTGAGTAGCATTCGCGGAATTCGTCCCCGAGATTCGGTTGACTAAATTTCCCAGTTTCTTTGACTAATTTTCAAGGAACATTGCTGTCGCGGTTTATTGGAATCTGAGCTCTTACGATGAATAAAACGTTGGAAATAGTGTGGTATAGAAATTAAAAATTAAACTGATATTGCATTTTGGACATATGTAAAAAATTGTTCTAGGATGTAATAAAAAGAATTTGAACAAAATATCTGGAATTATGAATTACAATAGATTGTCTGTACAATTTGAACGTAGTGATTCAGAAGAATTGTTTGAAGATTTACAAATGGACGAATGAAGCTAAGGACATTTTTTCGGTTCGAGAGAGAATCGTTTAGAAAATAAAATTAGACAACTCAATCAGCAGTTCAAAAGTCGATAAAGCTGAAAAAATTTGGGATTCCGGAAACCTCGAATGTTCGGTTTCAGTTTTGACATTAAGTTTATTAATATGCATGCGTAGTTTGGGGCAAAAATACAAATGGTTGGTTCGGTTAATTGAACGAGTTCGAATAGTGGGGTATAATACAGGTCCCGAAATAAAGTACAATAATATCAGTTCTATTGGAAATTTAATAAGATTGTAACGGAATTTGAACGGAATGACTTTTGTTATATACATCTTGCGATTGAAGTGTACGCATAAGTGAAATGAATGGATAGATGATCGTCACACTAGAAAAAAAAGGTGTCACACTGGTTTTTTATTTTGAGTCATTGAAATATCTTTGGGGTTTCTTCTGAGTAAAATCGATTTGTTTTGAGACACTTTTCGTGTCTACTATATCAAAATGAGACACTTATAAGAAAATTTAGTTTTAATGCGATATTATGCGATTTGTGAATATTTTTTTATTTATTTAACATCTTTCTCAAAATGCTCTCGAACAAATTTATCTTTTTAAAGTGTTTATTACATTGTTTTTAATTCGTAAAACTATTTTATTTTCTCTGAACATTTGTTCGCAGAATGCGAGTAAGTAATATACTTGATGTGAGAAATTTTGACGCATTTTTCAACGAAGTTGACTGTACATCAGTAAAATATTCTAGAAATGCCAAGTGTGGAAAACGATACGGGAATTTTACAATCAAGCTCTTCTGGGAAATGGAAATCCTTTAGGCAGTCCTTTTTCCGAATAGTATTTTCTATAACAAGCAAGGTCTCTCTTTAATATAAATTTTGTCAGAATGTGATCAAAATATCAAAAAATGTTCAATTGTCGAATTACATTCAAGAATGTATTTCAACGATTAACAACTCCACATATATCATTTCATTAACATCAAACGTCTACATTCGCATGTAACATTCCGACATTTTATATCTCATTCACATCCTGATGTGAAATAAAACGCCGCGAAAGATGTTCCGAAAAGATATTGTGCCCACTAAAATACTTCACACATTTCATTCTAATACAAACATCTCATTAAACTCAGAATAACGAATTATTAACATGTCCATTCTAAAATTTGTATTATTTTCATTCCACAATCGTATTTACATTTCATTTTTCATTTCAAATTTTGGATTCTTTCAAAACTCCTGTAAAACTCCTTTTTTACAATTTGAACATAAATTTGAAAAACATTTTCGCATCCCATACAATCCCATTCAAATTCAGTTTGTCATCTCTCAAAACTGTGGTTTTGAGGAAAAACCAGTTAAGTCACTTTTTTGTGATTTTGAGATATTTGCGTTTAAAGTTTCAAAAGTAAACTTTTGCATTTTTATATCAATCTTCTTTATGTCTATTGGATACCATTTCTAATGCAAAATA
Organism: Ceratoteleas bidentatus; assembly: GCA_022817645.1. NCBI lineage: Eukaryota > Metazoa > Arthropoda > Insecta > Hymenoptera > Scelionidae > Ceratoteleas > Ceratoteleas bidentatus. The sequence continues at coordinate 13,314 of JABFPB010005406.1, forward strand.
AAGGTAAAATATAATGTTTAAGTTACCAAAATTAAATTTAAGTTTTCCTATGTAT
>JABFPB010005407.1:0-13374 GCA_022817645.1 Ceratoteleas bidentatus
AAAAAAATGTCACAGTATAATTCCTTAAAAACTGTTTATAGAATGAAACCAGAAAAAATTTAAGTAATAAGATGAATTTATGTTTTAAAAGCTTGAAACCTATTCATCGTTTCTAAGCTTTAATATGAAGCAATTTAAATTGCATTGTTGGCATTTGATACGTTTAATAACAACGAATGTAACCTTGGCAGAGAGTCAAGCTTTCATTCCGCTCGTTCCTCGGAACTCACCGGATTATCCGGTGAGTCCCGAGGAATTAAGCGTCAGGTAAGTGTCAAGTTTAGAAAGGGTGACTCTTATTGTTTTATTACATCATATTGTCGGTTAAACTTACGAACGTCAATCTATAGTTCACTGAATTTCGTATGGTTATCGTACTGGTTATAATCAAGGCTTTAAAACAGAAGCAATCAAGCTTTTATACTGTGAAATTGTTTTCCGTGCTGCTTGGCTCTTCTCACAATAAAACATATCATCACTTTACAGCTTCGAAGGAGACAAAATTATCATCTATCGGGTCTACCTTAGCATTACACGTCCTAAAAGATTTACAATCTTCGTTTGTGAATTTGAAACTTCCTCTCGCACCCACCAAGTTAACTTATCTACGTTTATCTTACAGATACACTAGTGCTGTACAAAACATCACTTTGCAAGAAGAAACGCAATTAAAATTTTTTCGGATTAGATATAATCCAAATAGACGCAAACGTTTTCAATCCACCAAAATCAGATCTCGCTCAATCTCGATGAATTGAAATATTAAATATCACTTTTAATTCCAAACAACCTCCCCCTATCATACAGCCCGGACCCATCCGGAAAATCAAATCCATATTTAATTTGGCGTGTAAAGCGATCACAGAGCGTTACAAATTCGCAATGCCAAAAAACCGTCAATCGCAAATTCAGAGACTCGTTGCTCGTGGTTTTGTTTCCAGCACAGCCGGAAACGCACCTCCTCATGAATTTAGGGAATAAAGGACAGATTTTCAGTGTCAAAGTTACAAAGTTGTTTGTTTAAAGATGAATAAGTTCTGAGATAATAAAAATAACAGTAGTAGGAGTCTATTAACAAAAATTGTGCTTATTTTTATTATAAATCCGTCGTAATAGGACATAAAATAAGAAATTTCATTGCATTCTGCAGTTGTACAACATCGTTACAATTTCACCCACAAAACACCTAGAAGTAAATTTATTCTGAACCTTTACCAGTCCCAAAACGAACGTGGTACCGAAAATTTGCTCTTTCATCCCTCCTCCTATCTACACCAACGAGGTACCCAGAAGATGGTCCTATCTCCTACCCTTTCCTTCAGATAAGACCACCTTCCCTTCAAAATCCAACCGTCCTCCTCCTCCCATCAGCCTAATCCAAATAAACACCAAACCCCTCGAGTCAAGCCGTTGGTTATAACTCGTCCCCGATATGTCTGCTCGCGTTCTTCCTCCTCGTTCCCTCCTCCACCTCCTTCTCTTCCTCCTCCAACCTGGGCAACTTGAACTCCTCCTGCCCCTCCTTCCTCTCATCCCCCTTTCTCTGGAAAGCGTTCCTCACCATCTCCCTGACCTTGTCCCGCACCAGCAGGAACACCTGCACCTTGACCTTCCGCCTCAGGTCATTCAGTATCGTCCAGTTCTCCACGTCTCCAGCCACCTCATCCTCCAGGATCAATTCTTCGTCTTTCATCATGTCCCTCAGGATCTCCTTCACCGAGGACTCCACCTCACTCAGCAGGAAATCCTCAAACTCCAGCGTCTTCGGCCAGGACTTTTGGCGGAACGCGTGGGTCACGAACCTGGCGATCAGCTCGTTACTGAGAACCAGTTGACCTATGGCCGCGAAGTCTACCTCCTCGAAAGCCTTGGCACCGGAAGGTGGCTCCGGGTTGGTTCCCCCGAGGGCCACCAGGTGCGCCGTGAGTCGCTCCTTAATGATCTTGAACTCGACGAACTCGGCGATGCCGAGGAGCGAGGGGTCAGGGGTCACCTTGTTGAGTTCGGAGAGGAACCAGAGGACGCGGTGGTGCGCGTTCTTGACCCGGCAGAGGAGGTTCACGCTGGTGCAGAGACTCTTGATGTCGGCGTATCGCAACCGTACACCACCCTGGCCGGAGCTGAACTTGGAGTAGACCTCGCTGAGGATGACCTGCCGGAAAAGGAGCCAGCAGGTGTCGAAGTCGGTCTTGTAGAGGAGGGGGTTTGGGGACTGGGTTCGGGTGTTGGAGGAGTTCCAGTGGAGAGGGGAGTTGGCGGTGATATAGACCTCCCGCTCGTCGAGGTCTTTGGCGATGACGTAGCTCAGGCTCCCGGAGTAGAGGGCGTCCTCGGGGTCGACCGGGTGCTCGGGTTCCTTCGTTGGAGGGTACTGAAAGGGGAGGAGTTTAGTTGGGTGAAAGGTGGCCCAAAGTTGAGAAAAATTGAAACATTGGTTTGAACGCTTGAAATTTAAAAAATTCGAGATTAACAATTTGGTGAAAAATTTGGTAGTTTTAGATAAATTGAAAAATATTGGCAGATCTGAAGGAAATGTAAAATACATTTCTAGGTAATGTTTTTGGAAATTAAAGTTGTACAGTTGACAAATTAAGACATTATAACTTAATTCAAACTGGGAGAGAATTGAAGAAAATAATTGGCTGAAGTGAGAAAAGATGAACTGGACCAACCTGTGGCATGATTTGGCGACTGAGGAATGCTTTGAGCGACCCTTTGAGTCTTTCAAACATGGACACGTCTGATGGAGCGTTAAGCTGCACGATATCTTCAGGGACATAAACTCCTAGAAAGAAGACATACGATTAGAGAAACATGTCTCGAGGGTGTATTAGACAGTTGAGCGATATTTAGGGTTGTACTTTTGACCGGTCGAAATTTTGTTGGTCATTTGGCTGGAAAAAAAATATAAATTAGAAATAGTATTTTGTCAAAATAATCTATTATTTCAGTTATCAGTTTGTAAAATTACACATTATACATTGAGTTTTATACATCTGTTTAATAAATTATAAAACAATTAATACAGTAATTTTCATTGTACGTATTGACTTTATCTAGTTATGAAGTTAGTGCTATTTATTGATATGATTGTGTAATTATATTTCAAATATATCACTTCGAAATTCAACACAAATTATGATTTTTTAATTTAATCATATTTTGTTTGCAGACTAATACAATATATTTGTAATTTAAAGTTTACGATATTTTATGTCTAGTTATTCAAGGTTTATTAATATCATTTATTATTATTAAATGATACCACATCATTTGACCAAAGTGCCCCAGTCAAAATCTTCATGATCAATTGACCAGGTTTCAACTCGATTGTCAAATTCTATGCAACCCTAGTGATAAGAAAGTAAGTAAATTAAAATATTTTAAAAGATTATTATCCCAATCAATGTAATATACACATAATCAAGTATACATCATAGGTAAAAACTAATATTGCAAATTATTTAGAATCATATGTTTCTACGTATTTTAAGTTGCAACTGTAAAATTCTAATTTGCTTAATCTGTGTTTTTTACATGGTTTAAAATTTGTCAAAATGTGAAAGTATTTTATATATATTACTCAATCAGTAAAATTATTCTTCAGTATTTCTTCTTAGAGAAAATTCTATTAACTAAATTGCATTTGGTTATTAACTAAATTAATTTGATTTGTAGTATTAGATATGATGCATTAGAATAAACGCTTCACCACATAAGCATAAATTCACCTACACCGGTTACATAACGCAAAATACGACTTGCACAATAATCATCTGACGAGATTATTTACTGATTACCCAAATGCAAAGATGAACTGTGCTAATATCATACTATGTTGTATGAACTATACTATGTTATGTGCAAACAACGATAACGATCAACAATGTTAGAATTGTTAATGAAGCGTAATAACCGCATAGTAATACCTAAACTGCTAGGGTTAATTATCCTGAAAATGCCATATTCGTTGGTTCACGTGCAATAAGTGTTGGGCAGAAAATAAATGTTTACAAATGCATATGATTTTTATTTCTCTTAATAAAATTTGTATATTTCTAACAAAATAAATTGACGTCAGTCATAATAACAGCATCGTAATATACTACTATCAACACAATTATGTACATCCATTTTACATCGATCAGATTGACATATACGCCAAGTCCGTAGCGATCGCAAAGCTATTAAGGTGGTTAGCTTATTGTTCAAAAGAAATATCGTTTTCGAGAAAATCAATCGCTAACTAGCTCATTTTGATAATAACTAACTGATAAAAACTAAAATTAATTTTCTCAAAAACAGTTCAGGAAAAATATACCAAATTTTGGCAAATTATTCCCTGCTACTTTTTCTGAAGTAATATGACTTTCAACTCCTTGGCATTTGTGGAATATTTTATGAGATTTAAGAATTTATAATACAAGATATTAAATGTGTCTTTCCATAAAGTGTTTTAATCTCCTTATATAATAAAAATCTATCGTTAGTTTTAAATAAAAAAAATGATAGAAATCTCATGAGCCAACCTCCTTGAATGCAAATAGAATATTAATTGCTTGATATGAATAGTTTTTAAACAAAACTGAGGCAATATATTTGCAAAAAAATGAAAATTCTAAAGTGAAAGTCAATTGGCCAAATTCTCTTGCTGCTTTGATTGTATTTCATAATGTTTATCTATTTTAGCGGAAAACAATTCCTTCAGGCAATTAATTCAGACAATAGATGGCGCGACCGAGTCTTTCAAAAATAGTGACTAGGCGTATACAACATTTGTACATGAAACATCTAAACATCAAAAAAGTACATTTTTAGGAATCGTCATACGTTACTGTAGTCATGGTGCATATATGTGATTACTTAGTTTGCAACATGATCTGGCACGAATATCTATCTACATTCCTCAGTGTCACTCCATACATGCACCCTGTCTATTATACCCATTATTCTGTTATTAACTCTACGTCTATGATTCTCTCGATGTACTATCTCATTCCAATTGCAAGTGCACTACTTACATTCATGCAACTAAACTACAATTTTAATACTGCTCACGGAGCCCATTTTCCAGGTAGTTTTATCTATCCGAGTAAGTATCGCAAACGATAATGCATCTATCATTTGCTAACTATTGATTAGCTGAAACTCTTTAGATAAAATCACCTCAAACCCAGTTATAAAGCGTGTGGGATAATAAACATAACAGCAATTACTAACAAAATTGTGCTATTAGTCAGATAGAAAAATTGAGAGCAATGAATTTAAAATGAAAAAAAAACTGTGCTTTTTTGGTCTCTTTTTTGTCAATTTATTGGTGAATGTTAGCATCTCATGTGCCTTTCACAATTTTTCTATCTGGGACAATTATTAACAAATCGTGTAGTGCAAACAAGGATAGTAACAACAAATAAATGCTCGTGTTTCATCTGCCTTTTGATTGTGTTGAAATTCTGACGAAGAAAAGTGGCCTGAGAAACTAGCTTGACATACAAATCTGTACACTCGTCCATCGAAACGTCATACTAACCAATCGTCACGACTAGACTGTCTTTGTAAGTCTTGTAGGCGTTCATTAATTCGTCGCCTTCGACGCTGAATAAAAACGTAACGGGAATCACGATATCATCGTCTTCTTTGGGAACTCCGGTCATTGCAAACATTGGTGAAGTGACGACAGTCGTGCCAGGAACATTGTTCAAAACAATTGCGGCTATCGCTCCGGCTTTTTGCACGTTTCTTGCCTAAAAAGTATCGATTTTATACATATTTGATTTGTCAAAACCGAAAATGAGAATTTGGTAAATAAATTGGTGTTGGTGTAAATAAAAAACTGATGATTACACCGTCTACATTTCAAAAGTATTTTTAACTTATTGGGGATGAATTATTCGAAAGGAAAAAACTGGGTTAAAATATAATTAATCATCGAATGACAATGAATTATCTTGGAATTTTGGTAAATTAGTCATTTTTATCATTTTTATTATATAGTAATTGATTTTAGAATTTGAGAATTACTTTTGCTACGAAAACACAATCGCCGCGCATGACCACGGCGATCTTTCCCTTTATTTCTTCAGGATTTTCAACGTCCACGCATGCGTTTATGGGATCAGCCACTGCCAGTTTGCCGCTGATTTTATTGGAATCCCGCAAATTAAGACCAAAATGTGCCGGTCCGGCCAGAAGGTTGTATTCCTGCGGTGGATTAGATCCGGGTATTTTGAACGAAATTTGTTGGGGTATCGTCTGGGCTTGTTTTGCGCGCATTTTACTGATTTCGACCATTTCTTGCATAAAAATAATGCCTTCCTCCGCGTGTCTCGGACTCTTCGCCTAAAATGAGATTAAGCATTTTACTATGTTTTACGGAATCGAGAGACAATGAATACTGTAGTTTAGTTTAAATTTCAACATTAAAATTTCTGTACATGAAATTAATATTAATGATATAGTAATATATCTAAACGCACGTTTGAATAGGTGTGCAGTAGTTGAATGCGTCCATCGGCTGTAGTCAAAATCGTTATGCCCATTTCTCCCAGAATTTTCAAATGATCTGTATTTCTCGCCTGAAAAACGAATCGTTTCTTTTTATTCCAAATACTGACAGAATGAAAACTTTAACGTTCATTAAACTGAATCATTTAACTCAACCTGAAATTGTGCAGCACTTAGTCGTCTCGTTAAAGATCGACTTGGACAAATGTCTTCCACCATGTTTCTCAGTGGCAACCGCACCGATGCAGGAAATAGGTGCAAGCTGTTCGGACATGTTCTATCCATGGCATCGACGTGTATCGGATCCCGATCACTCGCCTATAGGAATAAGAAACGTTTATCAAACTTTAATTTATTGTGATTATTCCTATTTTTTTTAATTTAAATTCAATAATAGTCATTGAAATTAATCTTATATCAAAATTTTCTAAAAGACATTTTTTTTCTTCAGAAATCTGCCCAGAATTATATAAATAATTTTTGTAATTATTCAATAATAAGATGACTATTTTGGAAAATGATAAAAAAATTATAACAAATGATGACAAAATAAACAAAAATTAAAAAACCCCTATGTACCGTTGAGATGTTGATTCTCGCAGACGACAGTGACAATGGAAACAAATGCCCTTCGGTCGTGAATATAAATTCGTCTAGGTTCAACGGCAGGTCTTCCGGTTGCGTGAACAGCAGGTACAGATACTTGAGTGTCTCCGCTAAAAAGAAACTGTCCATCGTATCGTCGTGCTTATTCGTCCGCACGTCGGAAACAGCCGCGTATCCACAAGGCACTTTAGTATAAGTCTGCAGACTTCGAAGAACTTTTCGACCGACGTTTAGATAGTAATGATCCCCGGTGGCTTTGTACAGAAAATAAGTGGACTCTAAAAATTCAGGTCTCAGGGGGTGATGCGCCCAATGAACCTGGAGAACCAAAAACAGAATGGTTACGGAAAATTGAGTGAAAAAGTTTTGTTAACGAATCGAAAATTCGACAAAACCAGGCCTGCAAAAATATTTCGTAGAAACGAATAAAAATGAATTGATAATTAATAATGAAGTCCTCGGCGGAAAAATTGCAAACTTGATTTTCAATTCAACTTTCCTTTTCATTTGTATCAAAATTTTTTGCAGGGAGAAACAAAAGTTCCGTTTATACTTGAAAATCAGTGGTGAACGCTTCGGGAATGAAATTGTGCCGCTGCATCACTTGGTACAACATTTCGTGGGTTTCGACCGCCGGTTTGATATCGCCCTTTAGTACCTGTGAATTTTATAATGGGCAATGAGAATCGGTGAATATGAGATCGAGGTTATGGTGTTAATTAGATCGCGTACTTGCAAACCGGGCCAAAAAGCCAGCAACGCATCCATGAAGTTTTTGGAATTTGTGTTGGGTCGGTGCATGTGCACGTCCAGCAGCATCGGACCTTGGCTCACATACTTCATCACAGCCTGATAGTGTTTGTTGAATCGTCCCAAATACTTTTCGTCACCTGTTTGGGGCATTTTTTGAAATTAGTATGATTTAAGATTAATTATTTATCATCACTGGATGATTAAATGTTGATTAAATAGCTATACCTAACAAAATATATGCTTTCAAGCAATATTCGTAGTACGAGTCTATGCCAGCTCCCACACCGGAGTCCCTTCGAACCCAGTCGCCGGAGTGTACGTTCAGAACTGAGCCCATCAGATCAGTGCCTCGATGTCGCATTTTCCATAAAACATCCATGGCTTTTTGTGCTTTTTCCTGGATTGAAAGATTTAATTAGTATGCAATATATGCAGTTCAATGAGATAATTTATACATTTTTTTATATTTTACCTAATTATGCAGGAAAATAAGGGTATAAGTGTTTATTTGCAAACAAATATCTGTTTGGAGTCTTAGACCAATACGACAAAAAGTTGTGGTATTTATACCAAATACTTTTGTAATTTGTCTTCAGATGTCTCCTTATATTCTCAGTTTACTGAATAATTAGGTAAAATGTACACTTTTTTTAAAGAAGGTGTTTTCACCTCAAATATAGGTTCTCCAGTCAGTCTAGATAAGGTGGCTAATTCGAGAATCATACTTCCAGCACAAGCAGTACATGTTTCTCTAGACAATTCCAGTGATACTCCTTTCATTCCATGTTTCAAGTTGATCTGAAAAATAAAAAGGATTTAAGAGGAGTGAATTTTGATAATTGAAATTGAATCAAAGTTTGGATAATAATTTAATCAGTTAATAAGTCACTTAGAACAGTAATAAAACATTAATTACTTTTTTAATGTAAATTTAAACAATGTTTAAATTCAAACAATTTATAATTTAACAATTTCATTTTTCAAATTAATTATGTGAGAAAATAATTTCTATTAGCTGATAATATTTGACGTTCTTGAAATATGAAACTTAATTACTTTGCCATAAGGAATTCCAGTGGTGGTGTTAAATGCAGGCAGAAACCGATATCCTAAATCTTTGGCTAAATCTAAAAGTTCTCCACGGTACCATAACATCAATTCTGCTCGGTGCTGCAAATATTCTGCTAGAATATGCCCACTCAAAAGACCTCTGTAAACAAGATATTTATACTTTATTAGTATATATATCTTTCATTTTTTTCATGCACAGTCGTAAATAATTTTGCAAACTCACCCAAGCATTCTTATATTAGTTTCAAATAAAGACACAATAACATCCGTATCAAAATTAACATCTCTGATCACAAGCTTGACTGCATTTTCGAATTCACCAAAATCTCCCAAAACCTGCAAACACATTGGGAGTTGTACATTTCCATTTCCTTATTTCATTCTCTGTTCGATAAAGTGACTCTAAACTTGATTTCAACTTACAACAAGAGTATCCAAAGTATCGACCAATGTTAAAGAAAAGCTGAAAGAAAAATAAAAATTGGAAACATTAACAACGTTTCAGTTGGATTATTATAGACAAATTGACTATAATATTTTTTTCGTTAAGTTTTATAAACATTTTTGTCTAAAATCACGATGGGAAGTGTGAGTATGTGACTAAACATGAAACGTTTTAAATTGCATTGTAATTTCATTTTGCTTATCTTCAGCCATAGCTGTTTAACTTATTAATATTATCATCTCAGTTATAACTGAGGAAGTCAAATTCGACTGTAAATACGTACTTTCCTAAAGTAAAGTCGATGTCACCTCTGTTAGGTTCGGACCCTCTGTATCGTCCTTTACAACTTAAGGGCATTAATTCATCAGCAGGGTAAGCATTATCCTGTAAAATTTTCAATTAAGAAAAAATAAATTTAATTGTATAAAATATATTTTCATTCTATAGAATACAATCTTTATGGTATCTTTCATTGATTGCATGTATTAAAAAATTGTTCGTTATCAATAATACACTGAGAAAAAAATTATATATATTATTATGATACTTTTTGTCTAAATTACTATACTTATGAGAACGTTGGCAAAGAGTATATTTATCCCACAAAGTAAGATATATATTTACAATCACTTTTACTCTATTTATAGTAATTTCTTCTAGAAAATTAGAAATAAGTATGTTAAAAATAATAAGTAGAAGGATAAATCATCTCTTGGACAGCTTTCCTGTAAGTATAGTAATTTTACTGATATTTTTTTCTCAGTGTAGTTATTAATTTATACTAGTTTATAATAATAAAAAATTTTGTAATAAAAATTTAAACACGTGCCAAGTACAATAAAAAATATAATCAAACTAAAAAAATATAAATATATTCTCATAGAAAGAAGTGAAATAAAAAAGCCAAGTACTATATAAAATATTTACAAAAATCGAAAAAAATACGAAGTAGCGTTTATAAACTCAGAATTATTTACCGATTTATTTATTCAGATAATTTGAAAGTATTTTTTCAATTGTTGAAATTATTACAATTTTTTTAAACGCGACAAATATGAGGCAATATAATTAAGACAGACATATATAAAACTCACCATATACGCATTATAAGCATGATAAAACATATCGCGAGCTTCCTCCCTGAAAAAATGAAATATCATTAAAAGTTGATCTCATTTAGAATAATCTCTAAGAATTATCTCCAAGTGCGAGCAATAGAAGGTGATTCGCAGTATTACTTATTTATTGCAGCAAAGATCATCTTTCAGAGATCATATTTAACATAAGCATCCAAGAGGAGACAATATCGTCTTACAAGAGAAACCAACCAAATTAATCGCACAATTACAGACTCTCAATTATCATTTATTGGCTAAATTAGTCTGCTTTAAACCACAAAATACCTTATTCGAAGTAGCTCATTAAAACACACCACTAATTGCATGTAATCTAATCTCAATATTACGCAACTCATCAACATAATTTTCCACAACAATTTAATAATATAAATATACATTGTTGTATATTCTCTGTAATTTCAATTTTTTCACCTCTATCATAATTGGCAGTTAAGTTAAAAGGAGAAAATCAAATTTATTTAGTAATTTGATGTATTTCAGATCCATAGTGTTTTTCAGTAGATAACAAAGTATATTGTGCATCTAGAAAGGAAAGTTGATGATTTCCAACAAATGGATTTTTAGCCCTCGGCTTTGTCCTGGACTAAAAAAAAAACGCTGATGAACTCGTCGGAGTTCATCAGCGTTCCTCCCAAGTCGCCCACGATATTTTTTCTCATGCGTGCACTGACAAACGTCAAATTTCTAACCGAGAAATGAGGGACGAAAGTTGACAGCCGGTAGGCAATGCTTCGCCGGCAAATGACAACTTTCCTCCTGATTTCGAGGTTGGAAATTTGAAGTTTTCATGTTACGTATGGGAAAAAATAATATAAAGTGACATTAATGACAGAGAATTTAAATAAATGTTATAATTATATTTTTGTAAATGAAGTTCAGTTGAAATTCACTTTTTCTAATGGTTTGTATTAATGTAAAATTATTACCAAATCCAAAAAGTACTTAAAATATATTTATGTCAGTCATTAAGGATTTCCAAGGAATTGTTCTATATTTCCTGTAGATTTCCGATCATTTTTAGAATATACAAAATATATCTATGATTTAAAAAATCCTATTTTTAGAATAAATAAACGAGGAAATGGATATATTTAATTATGCTTGAAAATAATGGTTAAAAATAAAAAAATAAATAAAAATGAACATTGTCAATATATATTTGTGCTCAAATAATTTCGCAATATCCAATGACTGTCCAATGACAAACATTATTGTTGAAAAATGAAATTCTAAATTTGACGTATGGAAAATAATATAACTTTTGAAAATTTGTATATTTAAATTTAATTTAGTTAATAAAAACAATGATTACATTAAAAATTAAAAAATCCCTTTTGGAATGTAAATCTTATCAATAAGGCAATCAACCAATGAATCCAATGCTTCAAGCTCCAATCTCTGCTGGGGTTATTCAAAGCTTTTATTGATTAAAATCAATCCATTACTTAAAAAAATAAAACAAAAATATACTTCAACAGCTGGTATCCAAAAAATAATAGAATTAAGTTGAAAATAATAATTCTGATTTATTTCATTTTCTTACAGCCAATTAACATCCCTAGACTGATTTTGTAAAAATGAATTTCTATTTTATTTTTCTAACATTTGCATTTACAGGAATAATGTTCCCAAATTGAAACAGATGTGCAATATAAAACTGCTGATCATTTGTAATCCTATTCCTTTCCCGGTGAGTCACAACTGGACCCTGCAAAAAATGTCCTAAGAACTAATACAAATTATTCCATAATTAAAAAATTAATTTTGTACAGACAATCTGAGTGACAATTCCATTCTAATCTCTTCTATTCCACCGACGTATCTACGACGTTTTCAACAAAATTTTTTAATTATCCAAAGGAATTCGCAAACAGAACATGAATCCTCCTCTCTTCTTTCTGATGTCCTTTAAATCCACAATACAAAAAATTTAACTCTAATTCCCAAATTGGAATTCATTCAACCACCATATCATTCAGCCCAACTTAATAAAATTCTCCCCAATTCAAATGCATTCAGAATTCCTCTGAAAATCCCATTCCAATTCTTTTCCACTCAATTGTTTTTCACAGTCGAAAACACCTGTTTACCTGAGCGCCTCCCTCTCGTCATTGCTCATGTACTCGACCGGAAACTCGTCGGTGTTGTGAGTCGCGACGAGCGCGCAACACTGGACGAGCACGAGTGCCCAAATGTACCGTCCTTGAGCCATTGTGCGCCAGCAGTGCCTCGGATTCGTCGTGTGTCAAGAGGTCGCGCGTGTCGTCACGGGCATCGTTCGCGCGGGCCACCAGGTGGTCCAGGTGATCTAGGCGGGCGTGCGTGTAGTCGCCCGAGCGGCGCCGAGCATTCTGCCAAAATTTCGAAAGCGCCGGAATTGCACAAGGCGGATGTCGGAACAACAATGGCCACGGCGCAATTACGCGCGAGACGATAAGCGCAAGGGGACGCAAGTCATGTCGGGGACGAGGTTGCTAGCGACGCGCGGACTGGACGTGGACACCGTGGACGACACTGTGTCGACGTCGAGACTCGCGCGAGGGCCGCGGCGGCGCTCCGGTCGCGGGACGTTTCCGTGTTTACGTGGTGGCTGGGCTTTGCGTGTGTGCGAGTGTCAGTGAGGCGCCGCGGCGCTGCGCACCTTCGTTGACGTTTCGAGTACGACCTAACCTCGTGGATGGAGGGGGTCGAGGGGAGGAAAAGAGGGGTGATGTCAGTGCTAGAGTCAGTTGCACGCAGGGGGGTACACCGGGGGGGGGGGGTACACTCGCCTTTAACATTTTTGGAGCGATATTCGTTATACGAACCACCTGCAGAGGCGCTGTTAGCAAGGCAATATAAATCTCAACAGGGCCA
>JABFPB010005408.1:0-13372 GCA_022817645.1 Ceratoteleas bidentatus
GCTCCACCTTTACAGGATGACAAATGTCCCACTAAGGGTTACCAGTACTGGTAACTCTGGTACCATTACCGTGCCAGAATTGGGCCATTTGTATTTTTCTACTTGGGTCTTCGATTAAATCACAATCAATACAATAAAAATGATCAGAACATTTTCGAACACGGTCTTAATTTTAAACTGTCCAGCCATTTATCAACGCTTAAATCAAGAATTCAATAAAATAATTTCAATCAATGATAAAATTGTTTGAATCTTTGCCTGGAGTATCAAATTATACATACTCAGCATCAATGCCACCATGATTAAACACTTTTTTCTGTCTACATGACATCTTCGAACATTCATTTCCTTGCTCACATTCCTCCGTTTGTCTATTCTCAGCAACGAGGCAATGATTTTAGGTACATGTGCCCCACTTCGCGGTACCGTACGAGCACAACCACGTGCGCGCTTCGAACGACTCGTCGCATGTGTTGCATGGAACTGATAGAAACGTCAACGACGTTTACCACGACGTGCCGCCCGTCGCGAATGTTTCTTAAAAAAGTATGTGCAATTTGCTTTTTCAGCAGCACTGTTGTGTCGCCGCGGAGTTCAAACGTCGCGCAAAATTATTTTCGAAACCTCGTAATTGCCCGGTAATGCTAATTGAAGCACGTGTAATTACGTTGTCGTTGAATTACAAATTGAAACATTTTATTACAATGTTCGCAGAGTTGCGCTAACCGGACAGCCGTTAATTACGAAATTAAATCTTCATTTGGCCGGCGCATTATTTTCGTATGCACAGTGATAATGATTCGCAATCCCCTAATGATTATTATAACATCCGACAGGCAAAAAATTCGAAGTATCATTGGCAACTGAAGGAATGCCAATTACCGGAATGGCCCCAGCCATTCGGGCTGTTATTAACTCGCGGCTATTTTTCCGCGCTTGCGAGTTCGAAAACGACGCACTTAGTTGCAACCACCGTTAGCGCGACTCCAATTAACCGTTTAACGCCGCAGCGCCGAATTGAAAAGCCCGCGCGAAAATGGCTCCCGATTTAATTAAGTGGCGGCGCGTCGTCGCGTCTTGAATTTCATGCGTGCCCTTTTTGTCAGCCACTTGTGCTTCATAATTGCAGATTCGCGTGCTGATTTACCCAGGGCGATGTTCGCACCGCGATAGCGCAATAAACCGCCTGAGTCCGATGCCGCATCTTTTGCGCGAAACTGGGAATTGCAGGCCGCGATCATCAAGCCCGCCGCCTATTATTAGGACATCAGACGGACACGTGAGAGGGCAGTCGATGCGCAACGCTCTTAATTCCGTGGCGAAAATTAATGTCTTCATTTTCGAGCTGACGCAAACATGCAAATTGCGAGGCGCTCGCAAAAATCGCGGCTGGATGGATTGCGAGGCGCGAGCTCGGGTTGCGTTCGCGATCCCGCTCGGGGCAGCTTTGATTAATCGCGTTTGCGTTCGACGCGTTTGCTCAAAGATACTACGCGTTTTGCGTCCGATGTCATGGATACAAGAATCTATTACCCGCGCGGCCGTTTCTGCGAAACGTCATCATGCAGTGGGAAAAAGATTTTTTTTGGTTAAGAAGATTTTTGTGATAAAAATGATATGGAAGAAGAAAAAGTGGAAGAGATGTGTTCGATGGAGATATCATTTGTTGTCGAAAGAGCTGTCGTTTATGGCAACAAATTTCGTTTTGGATGTATATCATTTTGATCCTATAGGAAGCCATTTTTTTAGTTTTCATGAATGGGAAAGAAATCCGTTATCCAAAAAATAATCGGAAAATCGATTTACTGTAAGCTACTGTAAACGGATTGTTTGACGAGTTTGTGATACTCTATATGGAATTCAGAAGAACAGTTTTTAGTGAAAATCACGTTTTGATGTCCTATGTAATCGATGCAAATAACAACATAAAACGTTATTAAATCTAACACAAAAGACCACTTTTTGCAGTGCAGATTTTCAAACCTGCAATTTTTCTCAAAGCCCCTTTCGCACGAAACGGTTACTGTTCGGCGAAGCGAGCTGAAATTCCTCTGGGCAAATAGACGAACCCACCACAAAGAAGCCCCGGCCAAAAACGGTTCGGATTTTTGAGCGAAATAAAACGCATCCCGAAGCATATTTTTTCGCGCCGGTAAAATACGACTGCTTTTATGTTTCGTCACTGATGTTTAATTTCGCGCGGGATCGGTCTCTTCTCTTTCCTTTTTGCATTTTTTCGTCCGTCCTCCTCCTTTTTTCCTTCGAAAGTGGCGCATTCTGACGCGACGGCGGTAAGAATGTCTCAGGCTCGTAAATACCGCAACCAAAACACAGCGTATTGAGGTGTCACTGTAAATAAGCAGCCGGCGGTGCTTCTGAGCGACGCTGCGGCTTTTCGAGCGATTTACGTCGTGCGACTGCGAGCACCGGAGGACTTTACGTCCTACCGGCTGCGCCTCGCGGGTCCGCAACCTCTTCCACTGCGGCCAATCTGGCCACCGCACGGTGGCTACTTTGTGGTCGCACAATTATGGCCGACTTCATTTGCGTGGCGCATAAAACCTCCGTCCTCCCCGTGTCTCTCGGCCGTTTATGCGCCGCAAACGAAATGTCTCGTATAACTCAACCGTTTATGAGAAGAAAGTCTTTTTTGCGAGTCATCAATACCCATTGTCCCCGACACTCGACACCGCGCGTAAATCTTGCCCGAAATTGAATTCAACAATTTAATACCGCCGCGACGACGAGCCGGCCAAAAAAGCCACTTTATTTATTTATTAATCTCGCTGGCGCGAGACAATGCCGGCCGCGCGTTCTCCGTACTTTTAATTTCGTAGAGCCTTTATGTCTGCCTCGCGGAGCTCGAAGGAGCTACCCGGCATGTGTTCGTTCTCATTACGTATGCGGCACGGCTCGGGAGATACGGTGTGATATAATTTTCTAGAATTCACGTTTCCTTCCTAGGCGCGCAGAATAGCCGGCGCGATAAAAGCGCGCGCTCTTGTTTGCGAACGAGTGCTACACCCAGGCGACGATTATGCATTATGGTCGGATGAGCTGGCCCTGAAACTGTCGCGAGATTCACGCGCGCGGATTAGTTCGTGTTCACTCGCCGGAATCGTCGGTGTTTCGCAAAAATATCCGGACGAGTCCCACGAAACGCCTGGGCACGGTTCGTGAGCCGCAGTCCTGCACAATTAATTTTCATCCATCACGTGCCGGTGACTTTTAGGGCGCACCGCTATTAATTAGCTTTCATTCGGGCGAGCAGCGAAGGACCTTGAGCGAGCCATCACTCGCACTAATATAGTTGCACCTTCGCAGTCGCAATCGAACGGTCAAAGTAAGTTATGTAACAACCGGTAGCGGGGCGGTGATTTATCGTTTTTCATTTTGCAACCGATGTATGACCCCGCGCAACTCCTTGGCGCGGTAATTATTGTATTAATATCACTGCGTTGCACCAGATAACCGGCAGCCTTTGCCGTTGGGCTGGTTATAATTACTCGTCTGGCCAATGAGCCGTGGCTCGTTGCTGCGAAAGCACGATTTTAGCAGTAATTGCATTGTGAGCGTAACGAGGATTGACAAGCGGTCGATTGGCCGATGAGGTCGCGGGTCGGCAAAAATCGGACGGCGAATTGCGCTCGCAACCGCGCGGGGCCGGGGCTATTTGCCGCGCAAACATTTGCGCGTTTTTCGCGTTTCATTATAACATCAGGCACGGTTATAATCTCGCGGTAATGCTTGTTGTTTGTACGCACGCCATGTGCTGCCGCTGTCCGAACGCGCCGGGTGTTTGGCGAGAAACTCCGGCCTCGCTAAGCACTTGGCTATTTAGTTATACGAGTCTTCTCGCTAATTGTTGGTTTTGAAGCATCCAAACTGCGCGGCGGATTTCAATCCCGAGGCATGCAAATTCACCGTGGACTTGCGTTCGGAAGAGCAGTTTGCCGGTTTCGTTTGGCGGTAGATGCGGGGAAAAACGTTCTATTCAAAGTTGCAATAGTGCATAATCGAAGGTGTTATGACCTTTAATTATGGGTAATTATTTTTTCATACCAGCGATGTATGATTTTGTTTAAGTTTTTTTGATTTTGGTCGTTGTAGCATGAGGAAAAAAAGAATGTCTAAGTGGGATAGTTTTTCATCAGATTTGAATCATTATAAGATTGGAAAAAGTTCGAACGCAGATCTGAACAGGTCTCTTTTGGATTTGTTTAACATTTTTTTACATGAGATTAATTATATTATATTAAGATGACGAAATAGAATTTTATTATAAACTTAGTTAATATTTAATATTTATTAAATATTAAATAAGAACTAAAAATGTAACATCTTGTTGATAGTTTGCATTCGTTTCCCAAACTGTAGGATTACACTTTCTGACCTTTCAAATCTAGACAGATAAATGTTCGTTTCTTTTGGATTCATTTTTTACACTGTAAAAACCGACGTCTTATTTTCAGACGCTTTTTGTAGACGTTTTTAAGATATTTCAAAAGTGTCATTCGTATTATGTTCAGACGCTATAAACGTCTTACATTAAGGCACTGGTGTCTTACATTGAGACGCTAGTTTCTTACATTAAGACACTTGTGTCTTACAATAAGACGTTTTATTTCCGCATGTTTTTGTAGTGTATAGGTCAAAAATAGACCTCAGTAGAAGCTTTATTTAAAAATTATTTCTAGTCCTTTCTATTTTCAAACAAAAAAGTACTTACCAATTTTGCATGCAAAATTGTTAGTACCTCGAATGACAGCCGATCTTCACGTTTTTGTCTGAAAGTGGAAAGGACTCGAAATAATAGTTAAATAAAGGTCCACCGAGGTTTGTCTTTGACCAGTCGAAAAGTGAGTGGTCGAGATATAAGTGGTCGAATCCGTGAAGAGTCGGAAAGTTAGCGGTTTTGCTTTCATAGGTCGGAAAGTGAGTGGTCGAGAAATGAGTGGTCGAATCTGTGAAGAGTCGAAAAGTTAGAGGTCTAGTTTACAAATTTAACAAATTTGAAAAATATTAAACATTTTAAAATAAAAATGTTTAATATTTCAAAATTAAAAAAAATTTTCAAAATTAAAAAAATTTGGAAAATTTTGAAAATATGAAAAATTTGGAAAAAAATAAGAAAATTTGAAAATTTAAGAAATGTTGAAAATTTGAGCAATTTTGAAAATTTGAGACATTTAGAAATTTTGAGAAATTTAAAACATTTGAGCAATTTTGAAATGTTGAGAAATTTATTAAATTTGGGAGAATGTAACAATATTTTGCGTTGAGACTTCGTCGAGACCTGATCGGGTCTCGGCGCAGTGAATTCTGCGACGAGACCGTGTCGAGACCGCGTCAAGACTTGATCGGGTCTCGACGCGGTCTGTAGGGAGTTTCTCATGCCATAACATATATTTTTATTTTATACATTCATTGTTTTTCTCTTCGCAATGACAACATTTCAGAACGCCAGTAAACATCGCAGTAATTTCTTATCTCATATCGCCGCAAAAACACCACGCATGTAAGGTGCGCGGCCTAGGGTTTTAGAGCAAACAATTTTATATTTAATTTTTACGCGAAAAACAGAGTTTCAGTTTATGTGTTACAATGTAGTTACATTACTTTGAAACGACGCTGTGCAGATACGTTGCTTTAAAATTATTCTTCAGATACGTTAGCACCGTTTTGGGGTAACGATATAGCACATTTTACTAATCGCCATTGGTTACACGATGTAACTGTTTTCAATAAAATAATTTGATGACACGTTTTTTCGCCTTTTCCCGTCTTTATCGCGATTTGCACGCGACATTTGCGCCGACACAAAAAGACATTTTGATTGGGAAGAAATTTTCGGCGCGCCGATCCAGCTGCATTTCCGCGCCTGAATCGATTGGTCTCGAGTCATCGTCATCGGAGTGAAGAGAATCGATATTCCGGGCAGCCGATTCTCCGCAGCTTCTTTGCTTTTGGAATCAAACGCCTTATTCAAACGCGGATTAATCTTCGGAGAATTGCGCGGACAAAGGGCCACGCTGACAGCGAGCAAATTAGCGTTACGATTTCGTGACCGAATTTTAAGGAGAAACGGTCCGTGGCACGGGGGACGCCGTGAATCGACGGGTCGACTGTTTTTGTGTCGCGCGGCTTTGACAAATTCATCGCGAGTCGCCGCCGTTTACTCGTCGTTGCGTGCCGCCTTAAAAAATGTAATTGAACCACTGAATTGTCGTTTCACAATTTCTCGTAGAGTTTCAAGTCCGCGACTGGCGTGCAATCGAGCTCCCGCAATTAACAATCCGAACGTTTAAAATTATTCTGCCTTTTTGTCGGCGAAAATAAACGTTTCCTGTTGTGTCACCGCGAGTATTAAAATGCACTTCATCATGTTAAATTGTACGTTCCATTTTTTCCCGTGAACCGATAATGCGAGAAAAAATTGGAACACTGAGATTAACGTACTGTAATATCGGCGAGATCGTGCTTCGATAGAACGGACTGTTGCAACTAGCCACGCATGTGTGATTAAGTTTCAAAATGCGCGAACATTTTGAGAATAACGCGAGGAGTGCTGAAATCGGCGGCGCTGAAAAAGCCCGCCGGTGTTGCGGGCGGCATAAAATTAAATCGATTTTCGACTCAACCGGCGATCGTGATAGCGCGTTTTTCTTTTGCAACGTAAGTACGTCAATTACGTCAATTCCGTCTTACCGTTTCTTGGTGACTGCTCACATGTTGCACTTACGGCACGTATGGGCCTGGGGTATATCTAATGGCGGTAATGGCGCATCGCATTACGTGCAGGCTCGCAGCGCTCGACTAGGACGATCGAGAAAAGAGCTCGGTAACGATACACGAAGTATTAATACCATCGTGGGTCTCGTATAGCTGATATTGCATCGGTCTAACCATTTCGACAACTTGGAGAAGCATGCAAATGTTCTTGCACAGACCAGGAAAAATAGTTCCTCAGTTAACATTGTTTCGAATTAAAAATTGTTGTACGTCCAAAAATGTTGAAATTATATTTCACTTCTACTCGGGTCATTATCAAAGTTGTTTTCAAAGTATATAACATTTTATAAAATAATTTGCTTACCTATTCCCTTGTAGGAAAAATGTCTGAAAATGTCTTAAAAAACCTTAAAATAAGTCTTATGCAAAAGCATATAATGAATGTGAAAAAGTTTCAAAAACTCTGTAAGGACGACAAAAATTGGGCATAAATTGTCAGGGATTTTCAGACTATAATTAGGCAGTTTTGCAGAGATTTACAGGTTTGTGTCACCAGTCCCAATTTCAGCACATTTCCAAGTTTTTAAAAATACTTTTCAGACATTTGCAGATATTTTTTCCCTACCGAAGCAGTGTTTTGTTTATGTAAAAAATTAATTTGGAAGATTACATAAACTTATTTTTAAATAAAACTATATGCAGACTTGCAATGAAATAATGGCCATATTATCCTTGAGGTGAAACGTGCCTTCTTATGAATCCTTAAGTTTCCTGAGAGTATGAGATAATTGAACCATGCCAGTCTTTTCACTCGCGGTAATAATGCCATCACAAGTTTCGTGTATCGATATTGCCGACTTAGTCCTTTTGTCGACGTATATGGACGTGGCGCAGGATTCGCGTTAAAACTCTCAGAGTGAGCTGTTACGTAGGCGAGAGATTGGCTCTTAATACACTCAAAGTGCCGTTTCATCGAGAAGGCATCCCATATCGCGTCGTCATCCTCCTCTCAAGTTGGTACCCAAACCAAGAAACCAGCAAATTTTACACCATTAACTTCTACAAAAAGTGAAAAAAGTTCGTGTTTAGCTAATTAATTAATTCCTGAAATCCGTTTTAGTTTTGCGAGGTCATGTTTGAAAGTGTTTCTTTAAACACTCCTTTCATTTTTTCCATTCACTTATGAGCGATGAAATATATCTATTATTTTTCATTTCTGAGCAAATTCGCTCTACGATACTAATCCCTTAATTTAGTAATTCAGAAATAATTTCTATCTACAGTAATGTCGGAATCGGAGTTATAAAACTACTTTATTTTGACTTGCGCCTCATAACAACTTTATTAAATGTAAATTGAGCCATAAAATTCACCCTCGGAATCTCGAGTTCGAGATCAAGTACAAAAAATTCGTCATTCATCATTGCTCATCAAAAGTTTCCTATATGTACCACATGCGCACTGGTCAAGAGAAGCGGTAAACTCGTACATGCTGCAACATCCTCGCGTTCGAGCTCGGAGAAATCTGTAAAATTAATGACATTTACGGGTTATACTGGTCACGCATATGAGATTATAAATCGTCGAAGTTTGAGTTGTAAGCCAAAGAGAGATGGAGAAACTTCATTGGTTGCATGTTATTCTGCCAGCTGAAAAGCACGATAAAATTAAACAGCCGCAACTTCTTCAACTGCAATGCACTTCTGCGTTTCCAGTTTCATCCCCACGCCGCAAAGCGAAAACAACTGCGGCAGATTCGTTTCGTCTGAGTCGTCGACGGAATTTCACTTCGCCGATGGAATAATTGTAATTACCCTTACGATACAAAACTTACGATTAGTCGCATTCGGTCGGACAAAATTTATGCACTGCCGCGGTTTTAAATTCGGCACTGCGTTGATCAATAGTGCATTAACATTTCTAACGCGGCTTTCTTATTTTCCATTTACATGCGACCATATTTTAGATTTTGTGGCCGGAATCAGCAGCGGGAAGCAACGAAAATCGCTGTTTCATCGCCTAATTAAGCGGACCCGTAAGGGTAAGCAGCTTGCTGCACGACCTGTTCTCGCATGATTTACACGGAATCGTTTCAAGCCCCTGCGGATAAAGACACGCGTGCGATGAAGTAGCCAAGATACACACGACTTTAATGTATAAGAGAGCTTAGTGGCCGCGGGATCGTGAGAGAATTCATACGAGAGCGGGATGACAAAAAAAGTGAAACGAAAAATGTCGAATTATTTACGAAACGTGGCAAAAGAGGCACTGAAACTTGCTCGATTGTGAACTACGAAGGTTTTGTGCTTTTGTTTAAATTTTACACTTTGGATATAATTTGGGAGTAAAACTGTCGGGAATAGGACGAAAATAATCATTAAAATTGGGTTTTAAACATATTTATTATTTGGGAACTTGGTTTTTCCAGACAATTTAATGAAATGACAATTCTTAACAAAATCTATAACAAAACGAAATGACAAATACTAAACATATTCTGTACATAGAATTAATTTGATTTATTTCTACAGATATATACTACAAGTAAAATGTATAAATAATAATTTTATAATTAAAAAATTCATTGTGATTTGAATTTCGTTGTTACAAACGGTGAATTTTTAATTTACTGGTACGTTTTTACAGATGTATGTTTATTTTTAAAAGAAACTTTTGTAGTCATATTCAAACGAATTGGGAAATTCAGATACCGTCATAACTGATTTATTTCTTCTCTGAAATCCCTTTTCGCTTAATTTTCAACATCCGTATTAGCAAATATGACAGACAAAGCCCTTCATAACTTTGATTCTCCATTCTTTAAATAACGATGAAATATATCCAGAGTAAATATTAGCCACCTGCTTTTTCCACAGTCAAAGAATATTCCGACAAAACGTACTTAGTTAGGGGAAGTATTTTCTTTCGAAACACGTAATATCTGGAATTACAGAAAACAACGTCGATACGTACCATTTTGTTACACTCTTTTACAAGTACATGTTTTACCTCGTCCGAAGTCGTTTTAATTCAAACTTTGCCGAATACTTAAATTTATTAAAAGAGAGAAAGATGCGTCTACTATTTGCCGACTACGCGGATTTTATCTTTAGTCACTCATTTAATTTTTACCGTTACGTGCAACAATTTCCCAAATCGTCGCAATTTATTCCAAGTATATCGCAATCGCCAAAGGACACACGGATTCCCATCTTAATATGTTAATTCTTCGGTTCCACAATTCACATAATTAATACACGAATATGCCGATAACCGAACGTCGTTGAAAAACATCTGATTTGCAGATACAGAAAGATAGGACGTATCGGCGCATAATTATGTGCGTTAAATCACGTGAAATCCAAACGATTCCTGGACGTTCCGACGATCGACGAAGAGCACGCGACGCTTTCTTGTATCTCTCACCTAGCGGCGACTCCTTTACATATTGGCGAGGCTATCCGACAGCACGATAGTTGCGATGGTCCGATAACACGGCGCCAACCTCGCCTTCACGATCGGAAAACGGAATAAGGAAGGAAGCAGAAGCAACGGAGCCGCGCACTGTAGGAACTAGCGAGAAAGAAAGAAAAGACAACGGCAGAAGTGAAGATGGCGAGAAGATCGACCCATTGTTTGCTTTCTGACGGCGATAAGTTCACAATAAAGTTACATTCGTGGCAAAGTTACGGTCTCTTAGTGTCGTCTTCTTTACGATGAGCAAGCCATAATTCTTTATCGCCCAGCGTTTCGCGCGAACAATTTTTTCATTTCATTTCATTTCCATTTTATTTCATTTTTGTAGGTTAGGTTGGGGGGGTGATATAACGGACGCCTTTTCAATTTCAGAGTGCATCTGAGTTCCTTATAATTTGAATACACGCGTGTATTTTTTGCAAATTACGATTTATGGATGGAATATACGGATGAACAATTTCAGAAAATGTAAAAATTATCGACGATTATATATGAATGTGTTTTATCACTTGCATGTGCCAGTACGCCTGCTTGGTTGCGCTACTGTTTCTGGATCACAAAACGACGTATCGTTTGTAAGCTTGCATTCCAAGACGGTTTCGAATCCATTTCGTGGTGTCAGGTTCTTTTGACAACCGTGAACAACGACGTTCATAAGCAATTGCGCGTATCCCACTACCATCTCCCTATACATGGTGACTAATGACATAATAATTTGTATCATTAGACATGTGTATCGCTTTGCTTAACCACAAATCCATTATTACATTACCCCTTTTCCTCAACGTCATACAAAGAAAATAACGCGAATGATTAGTTTCGACTAGATTCCAGTTCAAGTATAACAGTACGGTAAACACGATAAACAATGTAATATACATTCTTAGAATGTTCTAAATTTGAGATTTTTCATCTCCGTGTAGAAATATAAAGTGTAAAATGTCTGAAAAAGTCGGAGAAAAGTCTGAAAAAGTCTGAAAAAATTCTGAACAAATCTGAAAAAAGTCTGAAAGTTCCCAATTTTTACACCGTTTCAGACCTGTTCAGATACTGTTTCATACTTATTCGGATATGTGCTTGAGATAAATGAACTCGGAAAATGACTGAAAACGTCTGATCTGCAGTATTCGGATGACTATGTTTTCGTATCTTTTCGCACTTGTTCGGACCATTTCAGATTTTATCAGAGAATTTCCGACTTTAATTACGAGTCCGTAATTCTTTTGAAATCTCTAAAACTCTCTGAAAAATTCTGGAATTCTATGAAAAATATCAAGTTCTTTGATAATATGACGATAGCCTTGTTTAAAAAATCACCATAGCTGGGTCTCGAACCCACGACCTATAACGCAGAAGTCTGGGAGTATAACCACTCGGCCAAAGTAGTGATACTTACAAGACTCGTTCAGAAGTTCTTTTTGAATTCGTAATTTAAGTATGAAATTCTCTGAAAAAGTATGAAAAAGTCTGGAAGGGTCCGAACAAGTGCAAAAGACCCAAAAACGTTTGCCGTTAGAATGATTCAGGTCAGAGTTTTCAGACATTTTCAGACTTTACTTATCTCGTGTTGGCACATATCCAATAAGTCTTAATATGTCTGAGACGGAGGAAAATTAGGACCTTTCAGTCTTTTTTCAGACTTTTTCAGACTTCTTTTAAGCTCTTTCAGACATTTTCAGATATTTTCAGACTTTTTATTTCTATAAGGGTCCCTACACTAGAAAAACATATACACTTCTTAAAAAGGTTAAGAGATTTAGTCTATCTTTTTGGCCGTTTTCTATCTTTAAATGAGACACATTTACCCTCTTTTCGACAAAACCCCTTAAAATAAGAGGTTTGTTTTTCCAGTGTAAAAAAGTACTTATTTTTTAATTTTTTAAATTTATTATTTATTTTTACCGCAATAAAAATAATGTTTTTATAAAACGAGGATCCTTTTCTTAATTACCCATAACCGTACAATAAATTGAGTCCCACCTTAAACATTCCAAGACAATACGTTGATTTGAAGGAAAACGTGCGCAACGAAACGACGTAGCTGCGTACTTTTCTGTAACCTATCCTTCGCGTTTGATCCAATAAAAGTAAACTATCGCACGCATATGTGACCGGATTGCCTACATGTACTTCAAACGACGGAATATCGAATGGAGATAGATATCGGAGGAGCAGCTCCTGATTGCGAATCTTGTTACGTCGTTTTCTATGCCGGATATCTGCGCGATCCAATCAGTACCGCAACCTTGCATCTCCCGAGCATATCTATGCGTTGCGTGAGCGTCTTCGCTGCGTCGATAAATTTATTCACCTGTGTTTTACAGCTCGAGTCGAGTTCGCTGGGCGAGAGTTCGCGCAAATAATTCTTGTTGTCGCGCGCGATGGCAAGTTAAATGGCGAGGTATCCAGGAAGAAGTCGCAATTCAGAAAATACTTCAAAATATCGTACGTAGCCACAGATACACTCGAATATACGACATCGCGCGTTTTTCTTCGCGGCAGTTATTTTTCGCGAGGTTTAATAATTAGTAGATAAATTCACTCTCGCGTCTGTTCGTTCGATCTTAATTGCGTATCGAGTGATTAACCGTCCGAGTTCGACAAACCGCTTGGAATTGAGCAATTTAAGTCATCCACACACACGGACGGGCAGTCACAGAGACGGCAAGTGGGAATGAAGAATGGAAATCGCGTCCAAGTGTAAAATGTGGCGTAATACGTCTGACACCCTGTGCCTAGTCGCTGCCAAGTCTCGTACTATGAAGTCTAATATCAGACTATTAAGTTCAATTAAACAGCCGTCCGATGTACGCACATTCCAGAAATGATTCATAGGCGCTCACCAACTTGGCGTACGGTGTCCAAAAATTAAAAAAATAGGACACCCTAAGTGTGGGTTAGTTTTTATTCAATTTATTTTGAAACTTATAGAGATAAACATTGTGTATGCCCTGGTGGAAATGAAAGTTTGCAAAAGACTGAAAAAGTCTGCAAAACGCTCTGCAAAAGTCCACAAACAGTCTGCAAAACATTCTGCAAAAGTCTGTAATAGTCTGAAAAAGTCTGAAAATGTCTGTAAAAAGCTCTGCAAAGGTCGTAAAATTCGGACTTTTCAGAAAATATACAGACTTTGAGGAAGGGCAAACTACATAAAGTCTGCACA